>OY987251.1:6400788-6443205 GCA_963920765.1 Ulota crispa | reverse complement strand
TGAATGAATGATGGACCATTTAACAAATAAAAAATAACACTGAATTATCAAATTACAAGCTCGGAGAGGGTGTCCCATTAGCAATTTAGGGTGTCACTATAGAAATTCCATATATACATGTATATATATATCTCTTTTTTATTTTCATGTCAAATAAACTTTTAATGTTAAAAAAATTATAACTATACATTGAAAAAAAAATGTTTAAGTCCATTGTCTAATTAAAATGCACATCTCATGTAAAATATATTTAATGTCAAAAAATATTATGAGCATGCATCAAAGAAAAAATAATATTAAGGTCAATTATTGAATTGAGTTTTATATTCTACTTAAAATATTTTTAATGTTAAAACACATTACAATTATACATCAAACTATATATATAAAAATCAATTGTTTAGTTAAATAATTTATTACACAAAACATATCTCTAATATCAAAAAATATAATAATCATAGCTCAAAAAAATGTCAAGAAAAAATAGGGTTTTAAATCTAACGTATTTTTTGAAGCCATGCATAAATTTTTATTTAACAGTTTCAAATTGTGCATGGATCAAAAATATGTGGATAGTGTTACAACAATTGACGATTAATAACTATTGCTAATATGTATGATTATATGAGTTGTAATGAATTATTCATATTCTTTGTTTATTTTTCAAAAGTCTTAATATAAGAGTATTGATATTCAATGTTTTTTGAATAATCATGTTTTTGTATATTTAACTTATGTAGACTTTTAGCTTCCTTACATAGTATACTGTATCACGTTAGCTATCATGCTCACTTATAATAAAATTGTTTTTAAATTAAGTACAAACATTCAAACAATTGTAAGTAAATTTAATAAACATATTTACTTTTCTTACAAATATTTCTATTATACAATAAACGTATTAACGTATTGTCAGCTGCTATCATAAGTTTAATTGTATTTGATAGTGCAAAGCAATTTGAATTTTTTTTGTATCCAAATAATAAAAAAGAAAAAAAATGTATCAGATGCAAAATAATAATAATAATATCATGATTTAAATTTTTTTAAAGAACAATAATAAATTAAAAACTTATGTATGTTCTTGGCAATTGTATTAGACGTCAATTGTATTAGTTTTCAATGCTCTTCTAAATTTAATAGATATACCAAGTTCCATTAAAGATTATAATAATCTATTCATATTTTTGAACATAATTTTAAATATAAATTTTGAGTATCTAAAAAAGTGGCTAAAGCAGACACAACTAAAATGACAATAGAAAAATTGTGGATAAGCAATCTAAATCAAGTTTAAAATCACAATTTTTTTGAAAAATAAGTCTAAAAAATAAATAAAATATTATCATCCATTAAATATGTATAAGATTTCAAATGAATAAATAAATAATAAATAAATAAATAAATAACAAGGATTAGGTGTTACTTTACATAGAGAAAATAATAATACAATTATTTTATTGTATTTTTAGTTCATGAATTTTTAATTAATTAAAAATCATAATTGCATAATTTTGTACTATAATTCCATAAACTAATATTAAAAACAAAAGAACACTATTTAATGCTTAGATTGTAATTTGTGAAAAATCGCTAAATGCTCAAATTACAAATTTTAAGTGAAATATGTAACATTTAATTGTGTTCATTTTTTCTTTATGGAAAGAAGAAAAAACACTCATAATTTCTTCTAAACTCTAATATTTTACTAAAAATGATCTTGGCATCTAATACATCTGGTTATTTATAATAATGTTATTTTTTCACAAAAATCAACTAAGTTTTAATATTAGGTGATTTATTTGTAATTTTGTTACCACATATTTTTATTTTATAACGACAAATTTTAGAATTTGTAAAATATCTTATATTTAATATTATGAAACCATATATTTGATCTTATGACTCCGTATTTTCAATCTTAAAATTTCATAAATTTCAATCTTTCAGTATTATAAACTCAAATCTTGTGACACCATAAACCTAAATCTTATGGTACCGTATACTTTAATCTTATAGTATCGTATATTTAATCTCATGATACTATATATTTTCATTTTATGGCATCACATACATTTACTTTATAGCACCATATACTTTTTTTTCTTAATAATGAAAATGAAAATATTATATATTTCTATTTTCTCATTATTTTCAAGACATTATTCTTTATTTCTTGCAAAAATGATTTTAATCAATAAATTATTATCAAAACTATACTTATATGCCACATTACACTTATATATATATATATATATATATATATATATATATATATATATATATATATATATATATATAAAATATTTAAATAAAACCTTACAAAACTATGTACTTACTATGTTATAGCTCTCAAAATCAAAAGTTGTATTTTTTTTAGCCAACGTTGAATAGCTTTGTATCATTATAAATGTTTTTTGTTTTATTATTATATGTATAATTTTATTTCTACCAAAACTCTAATCATACAATTTTTCATTCATTTTTCATTAATGTTTAGTATTAGTTTTTGTGCTTTTAATATGAAATTAGAATTTGAAAAAAGAAACCATCTTTTTTCTTGTCTATAATTTTATTTTGGAGTTGCTACAATTTTTTAATTGCTATTGGAAGTTTAAGTAAGCAAATCAATTAAGCTCTTTGTTAATATTCTTGATCAAATGACTAAGTTTTGTTGTTATTGTTTGAATATTTTTTGGGAATAATGACACTAGCTTACAATAATAGCAAGTTAAATTTAAAAATCAAGAGTTACTTATAACATTTTTATTAGTAGTGACCACAATAATGGTAGCTTTGAATAACATCCTTTTGGAAATTAGGCATTTTGACAATCTTACAATGTGTTTGTGTTCTAAAATAATCATTTTGTAATTATTTTTTTAAGATAATGGCATGCAATTTATTGTTGCTACATATTCATTTTGTTTTTTATTTACCTAAAATATGTATTGTCCTTATTTTGTGGTGGGATAATTTATTATTGTTGATTGTTTGATTTGAAATTAAACTTGACTCAAATATAATTCAAGTGTTTAAGTATACTTTGATATGTCTTAGATAAAGATGAACTATTATATTGCTTCATAAGTACCCCACTTCAAGACTAATTACAAATATAGATGTAAATGCATTTTTATGAATTTCTTTTATATAAGTTAAAATAGTATTCAAATAATTAGAACAAATCACATAAGTTATATTAGCTTAAACTTTAGAATTGAGTATTTTTAGAATGTGAAACATGTATTCTATTTTAAAATTGTTCAATCAATACAAATGTTTATTTTGGAGTACAGGCTTAATTAAAAAATTGGTGGTTTTTGTTTGTAATCAAAACATAATTCAATTGCATTTTACTTGCAAGATTTTTTTTGTGAAACGATATTGAGTATCTATAATAGCGTTGTTTTGTTGGACAAATTTTGGGATTTGGTTGTCGTGTTGTCTATTTGACGTCTGATGTTGCGCATGACAAATGTCAAGTATGAGTGACATTTTGTTTAATAATATCATATTTAACTGCTGAGATAATTTGAAAATCTTCTTTGAATATGACCCAAAATGTAGAATCTAATAAGCGTATATTAAATTGAGATACTTCAATAAAATGAAATGTTAATATGTCAAGATCAAAATTAGAGAATGTTGTATTTAAAAGTCAACCTTAAAATTGACTTTACTAGACGGACGGAGGGGCTCTTGTCTGTCTGTGATGTCATGTTTGACGAGTTGTCACCATGTCAAGGAAGAAAACACTATTCTACATATTTGCTACGTAAATGATATTTAAATTTTGCTCATTTCAATAATATTTACAATTTTGCTCAATGCTATAGCACTTTGACTATTGCAACAAGTAATAATAGGATTAGTTTGTAAATGCTTTAGTTTACTTAAAAGTTTTTGCAACCAAACAACTTGAAGTATAACTTCAAATGGCTAAAGCTACCTATTTAGATTTTGTGGTAGGTTAAGCAGTAGTTTATTGCTTTGTATTGTTTCAAGCTATGATTTCATTGGTTACAAATAAATCAACAACTTCGTGTTAAGCATTGAGTATTTTTGTCTTTGAAAGGTACATATCATAAAGCATAGGGTATATCAATACCTTAAATGCGGCAGTTTTTTTGTTTTTTTTGTCACATTGAGATCTCCCAAACCATGTATCTTTTGGCTCTTTCTATCACATGCTTGGTATAGTTGGAAAGCTCTTGGCAAAGAGGGGTGCGCGGACTTGGTTTCGTGACATTTGGGTCTACGGTGGGAAAGCTATTGAATTTTGAAGTTTTTTATGAATTATAGATTTAGAAAATTACTTTTACTTTTATTTTGATTGGGCCAACGGCACAAGGCACACTAGTTTAATCTAAATAATTATTAACATTGGATTTCATAATTTGATTTAATTTCAATAATGCATTGTCTCTTTAGGAATGAAGCATGTGAATATTCATTATCTAAAACATGTTGCGCAAAATTATTAATGGCATAAGTACAATTAAGTCTAAAATTTACATAGACATGCATTAAGCTAGTTACTTTTTGAGAATAGAGATATATAATATTGAGATTATGTTCTTTTTGAATAGAGATCACTTTTCTTTCCTTGATCTTATTTTGTATTGCATAGGTATATTTAAAAAATTACATTTTGATATATGTTTTTGTAGTTAGAAATCAAAATTTTTTTGATGATGTAAAATTGTTCAACATTTTTGTTGTTTTCTTATAGTAGCTTAGCCAATGTACTGTATATCTCCTTTATTTTGTGTATCAACTTAATTTTGAAAGAGGTTTTGATTAATTGCACATGTGAAGATTTGCTGCTTACTATAATATAATTATTCAATTAAAATGTGAAAAATGTAAATCTTTAATCATTTGTTTATATTTTCATACTAATTGGTAAATCCATTTAGCTAAGCAAAATGAGTAATGGTGACTTCATTTAGCATAGGTTAAGATTTGTATCAATTTAAAAAAAAAAAAAACCCATTTAACATCCATTTAGCATAGGTTGAGATTTATTTTTAAAAAACTTCATTTATAACTTTTGTACTCTTACTTTTGTCCAAACTTTTACTCTACACTTTGTTGAGATTTTTTTACTTTGGTTGAACTTGTGCTCTACTCTATTTTTGGGTGGAAATTGAATTAAAATGGATTCAGCAAACCAACATAGACACACATCATTATTTTCTATAATAAAAAGACTTGGGTACAATCTTTTGCCACCTTGTCAAATAACAACTGATAGCAGTGTCTCCATAGTATACTCCATCCTTTGTTGACACTTATGTCATACTATCTAAAGTAGTAATTATCCCCTAAATGCCTAAGGCCTATCTGAGATTCTTGGAGATTTCATGAAATTGAACAATCAAACAACCTTTTCAAAAATTTCATCAAGCTCTTTTCAATTGTGATCATACAAATTCAAACTAAACATGTTAGATTACATGTTAAAAGAATATACATCAATATCACTTATAGTTTGAAAGATTATAATACTTGAACATGAGGGTGTTAAAATTGCAAAAGTGACTTGAAGTCTTCTAATCCTCATTTCACATGACAAATCTAAAAATTTGGTCACCAAAAAAATATGAGGTTTGAAGTCATTACATGTCTAGCTTTAATCAATTTACAGCTTTCAAAAATCTACTCCTCTATGTTCTTTAAATGGAATTCTAATGTTGATTTTTTAAGCACCAGTGTATTTGAGGCTCATTTTCAAGATCTTCCAACACCAAAAAATTCAAGATTGTTGTAGACACCCTTGTACAAAATCTTGAGTAAAAAAGTCATCAAATTTCATTTTCAAAATGGGATTTTTGATGTTGAAATCTAACTTCAAAAAAAACTTGTATTGGAAAAAAGAATCTAAAAATAGTGACTTGACGGTGGTTGATTTGGGGGGGGGGAGTGCCATGTTTGCTTGTATATAGCAGAAACGACCATGGCACAAGACCTCACGGTGAAAGCAATTTGATCCAACCGGTTTAAATGTTGCAACAGATTGTAGCATCTAGTTGAAAAAGAAAAAATGAGAATCAAGGCTTTAGAGTAGAAGTGCAACTTACTTGAAGAGAGGGGTGAACAAAAACTAAAAGATTCTCAGCTCCGCGGTGCCCCGCTCATTCTGCAAAATCTTCTGCTTTTAGCGCTTCCTCCAAGAAGGGGTTTGCACTTGGCATGTTCAGCATGTCTACTTATGAATTTTACCCAAAAATTGCAACCTTTGTGCTTCCTTGTGAAGTTCATGTCATTTTTTTAGAGGGATTAGTTCTCATGTATACAAAGGTAGCCACACAAATACAACAAATTGGACTTTCTTGGACTAGCAACATGAGGAATTGAATCGGTCCAACCTCTCTGGAGTATGCGCATGAACTCAGTGGCGCCTTCATATTTGCAATCGAATGGTGCAACAACAACATATCTAGTGGAATATGGAACCAAACATGCTCACATACGGGGTGGGCCAAGTACAAATACTTTGAGCATCTTTTGCATATCACCCACACCTGGCACCTAATCTTTCAAGCAAACTCTCACGGTTCCTACACCCTGAAGTGTTCCCCATTCCCTATGCATCCCATTCACACCAGACTTGAAGCCAAGTTCTCCATATACCACTGTATTTCTTTCTCTGTGAACTATTCTCAACGTCATGTGACCGTCACTAAATTCCTTACAGCTGGTGCATCGTAGCTTTGATTGAGCCAAAATTTGGCTCAGGATGTGCAAGAGAATATGCTCTAACTCCATCCCTTTCTAATTTTTTCCAAATTCCATGTACTTCACCTTCAAACAAGCATAAAAGGCAAAAGACAACCACCAGATGGTCGACCGGTCACTAAAGGGTTAAATAGCATAGCCTTGAAGTATATTGGTAAAACCCAAATGAGTGTGAATTACTTTATTAGTGCATCTCGCAAATACACATTTTTCTTGAATTAGTGCTAGTAAGATGAGCACAATAATTGAAATAACTCGTGGAGTAATTCTTTATCCTGTTGTAGAAGTTTTAAGCATTAAAAGAGTTATACTTTATATCAAACTCATTTATTAAAAGCTTTAACATTTGAAAATTATTCATAAACAAGATGACCACGCTAGAAGTGGTCTTTGTCCTACTATATCATAAATTTTCCAAGATTATTAACCAACTCTCTGAATTGCCTTCAAACAAGTGGACATAACAATATCTACACATCTATATATGTATAAAAGAATACGATCTACTGCGTGGCGATCTATTTATCGTGATTCTTTTTTATTGCGAGGATAAAAACTTTTTTTTATAAAAAACTTGCGTACGTAAAAAAATTGTGTATATAGAAAATTGCTTATGTAGAAAATTGCGTGAGAAAAAATGTATGGGTAAAAAAATTATGTGTAAAAAAATGTGTACGTAAATAATAAAAAATGTAGCAAAACTATGTGAGTAAAAAACCAAAATATATAAAAAATTGCATAAATAATTACAACGTGGGTAAAAATTTTGTGTAGGTAAAAAACAAATAATATTTTCCTACTTAAGAAAATAGTGACTTTCCTTTTATTACATGAGTAAAAAATTCTATGGATATAGAGTAAAATATGTTTTACAGCAAGGAAATGTTTTGTGAACAAAGATAAATATTTTACTACATGGGTGAAGTTTGAAATTGGAGTGCGCAAATAAAAAGTAAGAATTATTTTGCTTAATTGGGCCTCAAATCATTTTGCATCCCGTCGAATTGATGGGTAGCTATAGTAGTATCATATTAGACATTATCAAACATGACGCTTTTTAAGAATTTGAAGATTTTAGTTTGTAGATCAATTGAAATAAACTGCAATTAAATTCTAAATGAAAAAATCGAGTGTCAAAATTTAAAACTTTGAACCTCGTACGATTTTGTTCATTGTATCTCAACCAAGGGGTAACTTACATACAATATTTACAATCCACGTCCTGAGATTGAATTACTTTCTAAAACCCGCACAACGGCAATCACACCGTGGATCCAACAACAAACTTCATTTACAATTACTGCAAAAACAATACTGAATTACACACATTTTTGATACTGGTCATAAAACTATCATTTGAAAAGAGCCAGTACTGAAAATGGTACAAGAAATAAAATCTCCCTACCAATCCCATTATGCTCCTTTAGTACAAATTCCTTCACAAATCCACATATCTATCTACCCAAGTTAATCAACTGTGCTAGTTGATGCAAAGATACCATACAAAAATCCCATAGAGATCCCAAAATTAATAAAGATAGTAACATACGATTAGAAATAATCAACTACAGGACAAACAGCTCCCATGAAAATCTGTACAATTAGTCATTCCAAGAGCTTTTTTGTCCTGCATAAAACAAAAATTGGCATCTCATCGGAACCATAATTCCTTTGCAGAGCTGGCCAGCCAAATGAAGACTACTCCATAGCACTCCATATCTGCAACCAATCATAAAAAACACAATAGAACAATTTCTTAAGACACTGCATGCTACCAACATCCCAAGTTTCTAAAGATAGTTGACCTCAACTCTTTAAAAAAATCGGCCTTTTCTCTAAGCGAACCAAAGACGTGAGGCTTGAAACATAGTGTAAATTGCAAACTCCTGATTCTCAGCTCCCAACTAATCAGATTCTGAGATTTCACGAATTACGACATATAAAACTTAGTGTAAATCACCCCAACCTGAGTAAGATTTTTCCAAATAAACTTTGTAATCAAGCTGAGGCATGAAAGAGAGAAACAAACAAACCTGAAGAGGATGATAGAGCGCGCCCAAATGCGAAACTCAAAAACTGCACAGGAGTATAGAGTCTTCACAGCAAAAACCTCCAAACACACTCATATCCAAAACTCGACTGGTTCTCGGGTTTAATCCCATCCCAAGTGGTAAAAGAACCGTCCACTAAACCTCAACAAAACTCCACCACAAGCTTGTTGGTGATGAGCCAAATCTCAGATAAGGTAGTATGCTCAAATTGCGACCCCTGTCAGGTAAAGCGTCCCATAGGGTGTCAGGAATGGTAATGTAGTGGTCCTTGAATGGATCTCTTTAAGCCATAAAAAAAAAGGTGTATTCTATTGCAAGAGCCAATCATACTCCTTGGTTTCACCTCATCATCTCTTCATAAGTTGCAGGGGAACGGTTTATGGGAAACCTAGAGTCACAAATAGGTGTTTACTACAGAGAACTTTGAAAATTCATCAACAATTCAATAAAACTTCAAAAAATATGAAAAAATTTGTGTTACATGTGACATCTAGTTCTCTTCATCTGAAAATTAGTTAAAAAATGAAAAAATCAGATCAATTCTTACAAGGACGGTTTTAGAGCATACTACCTTAATCCAAATATTTGCAAGAGCCAGAGGTTTATTTATTGCCAACGATACGGCGGCTCCCACAAGTAGTCATCAGCTGCCATTTGTCGAATCACGTCGTGGAGAGAACTGGGCACATGCTCAGGACTTGCTGCCGCAGCCGCGAGGTCGTCAAAATCTGCGGCTGTTGCGGCATACATCTCCCACCCCTCGATTGGGCCAGCCACAATATCAACAGTTCCAAACTCATGACCAGACGTAGCAGCAGCATTCTCCACTGCAGCAGTTCTAGAGCCTTGAGCTACACCACCAGGCTGGTGGTCCTCCGGCTGGTCTCTTAAGGAGCTGGCAGAGTCATACCTCGGAGGAGATGGAGTTGGAGCTGAACTAGTATTTAGTGATGGCAGTAAAGGTTCAGTTGGTTCTGCCATTGCTGCTCGCGTTTTACTGTCAGCAATAGCCTCTCTTAATCTGTTTACAACAAGGGTGTTCGCACTCCGCGTTGATCGACGGTGAGGAGTTGCAGTTGAAGGGGCGGTGGGTCTACCATGTCTGGGATTAGGGTTAGGAGCAGGTGGAGGTGGAGTTGCAGTTGAAAGGACGGTGGGTCTTCCATGTCTAGGATTAGGGTTGGGAGCAGGTGGAGTTGTAGTAGCAACTCCACTTCGAAGGCTAGAATTAGGGTTTGGAGTGATGACTGGAGATTTGTCTGCTGCTGCTGCTGCTCGTCCAGAAGGTGGTGGACGTGTAGATCTTGGAGCAGATTTTGGCAAGGGGACTTTACGACGCACTCCAAGCTGTCGAGCATTTCGCATTGCCAGTTGTTGTTGTTGTTGTTGTTGTTGCGGAGGTTGTTGTTGCGAAGCTCTGCCTCGACCTTTGCCCTTCAGCTGAATGACCAAAGGGTCTCTCTTGACGGTTGTTGCCACGCGTGGGAGTACCAAACCTCCTGTGGGATTCACGCTTGGGGGTGGTACAAGAGTGATGGATGGTGGTGTGCATGAAGGAAATGTCTGTATCCGAGCTGTTTGAACGAGTCTGCTTTCCCCTGTTAGATCCGCACTCTCGATTAGACAGATATACCAGAACTTTCAGCGTCTTCAGATTAGAATAGCCAAAACAGTGAGAAAAAAACCAAAGCTCTTTGATTTGAACAACCCAAAACAAACTGGACTTATGAGTTGAACCAACCATTGATGTACCTGCTGCTGCTGCTGCTCCAGTTGAAGGGACTGCAAACGAAGTAACAGAACCATACTTGGCAATCTTTCGAAGGCTTTTCCAGCGAGGCTCTTCGGAAGCGTGGCAGTGATCGTTGGGATTATTCCCCTCGCCCCACAGAGAACACGGAGCTAAGGAATCGCAGACGTAACAATGACACTGCAAAATCAAGCCCATCCATCAATCAGTTCCAATTGCGTAAACAATCACCAGTATGCATAAGTTTGCTCAAAGAGGGAGTCACAACCAAAAGCATGGTAAAATTGGAACAAAAGAAAACCCTAGAAAGACATTCAATGGAGATGATTTTGTCTATAAAAGTGACAAAGCTCACACCCACCTGTGCACAGAACTTGGAATGAAGAGTGCTCTTGAATGGAAAGTGTACACAAAGATACCTCGCATGTGGAAAATCCCTACACGCCACCTGCACAGCAGCAAAACCACGGCTTTTATCTCAAACTAAAAAAGCTTACAATAAAAGTGACCCAGCAAAATCAGAAACACACACAAAAAGTTGTCAATGTTATTGCATGGGTTACGCGTACTTACAGGTCCTTTCTCTCCAGTCATGACCAACTCATCTGAATTGAGAGGTGACAAAACATCAGATGCTGCATCTGTTGCAGCGCCCGGGTCGGTGTCCAAAATACAACAATCATCGTCATCGAGTTTAGCTCGACCCACTCTTGACTTCTTCAGCCTTTTCACTGTCCCATTATTACTTGGAGGTTTGTCAATTATTTTAACATCGTCCTCGTCCATATCCATATGGAAAACCTATGCATAAACGAAAAATCACATGGTAAGAACAACAACAGACAAAACGATATTGAATTCTCAAAAAAGGGATAACAAAAAAGAAAACTTCGAATCTAGGGTTACCTCTGCTAAATACAAGAGTGCTGTAGATCTGTTACGGTTGCGGATATGGTCTTCATCGTCCTCATCTGAACTACTACTACTACTACTACTCAGATCGAGATAAATCGGTTCCTGAACCATGCTTGCAAGCAGACGATCCACGCTCAATGCAAACAAAACCTAAAACTTTAACCTAAAGCAATTGCACCAACGCACTTGTCGTCTTCCTTCATTTTTCCACAAGTTGGTTCGGCGCTGTAATCTCTCGTGGCTAGATACAAAAAGCAAACCCTAATTCCCCCTTGCAAACCCTAAAAGTGGAAAAAACCAGGCGATGAAGCCAAGACTAACAACACCCACTTCTGAATAAGCAAAATGTAAGGAAAGGGAATCAAGTTACTTGTACGCCTACAGCTGTTCGAACAAATTTTTCACGATTACGGTGATTGTCAACAGGGCATCGCTGTAGCAATGTCCAAAACACGAACAAGTTTTGGCAAAAGGCTGGAATTTGGGAGAACCCCAAATGCTGTGAGAATGAAGTAACGCAGACGCGCGTGGACAGGCGTGAGAGCCTTGATGGATGGATTCATAGATCAAGGAGTGGTCAGATTGCAGAGTGGCGCCAAGAACGTCGACACCCAATTGGCATTGGGTGCTGCAACACGAAAAACGCTCTCACTCACCGAGAAACTGACATGATTCTGGGGCTCCAGCGGTGTGTTGTGTACCTTGCTCGTGTGTGTGTCAGTACATTTGCTTTTGGCTTTGCTTGAGATTGGGCCTGGGATCGGATGAATGCGCTGTGGTGATTCTGATCACTTTCTGTTTCTTCGCGTGGGAATTCTGTCGTAACTATGGGGGTGGTTTGCACCAAGTCCCAAGTCTCAGGTATTAGATCCCAAGTCCCAAGTTTCCAAACCCAAGTCCCAAGTTTCCAAACCCAAGTCCCAAGTTTCCAAACCCAAGTCCCAAGTTTCCAAACCCAAGTCCCAAGTTTCCAAACCCAAGTCCCAAGTTTCCAACCCCAAGTCCCAAGTTACCAATCCCAAGTCTCAGGTATCAAGTCTCAGGTCTCATGGCATTCTGAAGATTTGAGTAATGCCGGGGTCACACATGCCAAGACAGCTAGTTTGAAAACAGATGAAGAAGCAATTTGTATTTTTGGAAAATTAGGAGACAATCACTTTTTGAAGGTTTCATCTATTGTTCTTTTAAAGATAACATCTCCACCATTCTAAGGCAAGAAGTATGAGATGCCAATTTTTGAAATCTCAAAAATGCCTATTTTGAATAAACCCTAAAAGTGGGTGCAAAAAATTAAACAATATACTTCTACACACAAAAGTAAAAGCTGCCACTTTTTTTTACGAGATGCTTGTTTGAGATGTTGGTTTTGTTTGGTGTGGCCTAGCCTTGACTAAGGGCATCATCAATGTAGCACGGGCACTTGGGTGGGGCCTGAGACGGCAAGAACACTGCTATATTTTAACTAGTGTATAATTAGAAAATGAGATTACTATCATTGGAAGCATATACAAAAACTTGTCAAACAAATAAAATGACATATGGTATTGGAAATTGGACAAACAAACTAATGCCATTGAAAAAATAGCTAAAGGACAAACAACACGGCAAAACATGCCTAATATAGAATAATTAAATAGTGCCACTCCAAATTCCAAGTGCCCGTGCTGCATTGAAAATTCTCTAAGAGATTAAAAATTGAAGGGCGGTTCACATTATGTCCCAGGTCCCACATCCCACTGATTTCCAAGAATTGGAGGGGCGGTTCACATTGCATCTTGCGTTCCACATCCCGTTTTTGCAAGTCCCATTGCAACACTAGATCTTAGTTTTCTTAGGGTAAAAAAATTACTACAGAAATACATGAGTATTTTATGCAAAATACTAGGATGACATGTGTGTCGTATGGACACACTTTTTGAAAATAGTCCATTAAATGCTCACACCTGTCCTTGAAGGCCTTTTGACACTAGATGTATGAATAAGTAAATGAATCTCACCACAATATATTTTGAATGTTTGATAAAAGTCATAGGCACCTGTTGGTCCAATGGGATGCAAAATCATTTCAAGCCCAACTATGCAAAACACTTCTCCCGCAAGAAAACAATTCTTATTTTTTATCAATGCAATCCAATTTCAAACTTTACCCATGCTGTAAAATATTTACTTTTGTTTAACAAACATTCCCTTGCATTAAAGCATTTTTTGTTTTGTACCCAAAGAGATTTTTACCCACACAATAAATGGAGCATCACTATTCTCTCACGCATAAAAATGTTATTTATTTTGTATCTACACAATTTTTTTGCCCACATAGTAATCATTCAAGCAATTGTTTTTTTTACCCAAACAATTTTTTTACACATGTCATTTTTTACTCATGCAAATTTTTACCCATGCAGCAAGTTTTTCCATAAGCAAGTTTTTTTACCCATAAGTTTCCATTATATTGCAACTAATACAAACCAACAAACAACCTAATCTATTACATATACGCATAAAAATATAATGTGTTGTTTGCTTACACAAAAAATTTATCCCTTGAGTTTTACCCACATAGTAATCATTCACGGAATTTTTTTATATATTTTTTGTTTATTACCCACACATTTTTTTTACACATGCCATTTTTTACTTACGCTATTATTTACCCATTTTTACCCTCAACCAATTTGGCACGCAAACACCAAGTTTATTATAAAAAAAACCCAACCTATGCAATTGGTTTTGCATTACTACCATCAATATGCACTAAGTTTATAATATAAAAAGCCCGGACATTGATGGAGTGACACGTACCCCAGTTAGACGGACAGATAAAACATAAACCAGGTTTATAATTAACAAAGGCAGATCTATTATATAAATAGATTGGTGGTTAGGTTGAAAGTTGAATCTAGCAAAATATTTGACTCAAAGTCTCAAACCTTAAGTGAAGTGGCACTTTCTTTGGAGCCAAAACTTCCAAAAAGTGTTCCCAAGTAAGCAATTGAGATGTGGGATTTGGGACGTAGTGTGAAGTGTCAAGTCTTAACTTTTGGCTCTACACCTATTAGAAGATTCTCAAATTTCAATGGAGCTTGGGATGTGGAACATAGTGTGAACATCTCTTGATTGGTGTGGAGCCATAGGTTTGGACTTGGTGCTTCTCACTATGTCCAAGTCCTACATCTAGGTTGCTTACATGGCAATATTTTTTGAAACTTTTGGTGCTAAAAGAAGATAGGCCTTCACTTAAGGTTTGGGTTGAACATTTTGCAAAACCCAAATTTCAACCCACGTCTCACCAATTTATTTTTGCATAAAACATTAATGATTTTCTTTGGTACTCCTTTTTGCCCAATTAATAACCCAATGAAGCTCGGATCTTGGGTTAAGATGGAATTTACAAAGTTGATACATGGGAAGTAGAATGAATTGCTTCTAAGAATCAACAACTGAGATTTAATACAAATGAAACTCTATGAGAATCACATTAAATAAACCTTGGTTTCAAAAAAAAAGGATGATCCTTTTTGAAGTATTCTGTCTTTTTACTTCACTAAATTATCTATGGGAAAGATGTATTGTAATGTTTTTTAAAAATGGGCTAAAGCCTCCTCAATTCAAATTTTTACTTCGCTTTACACGGAATGGTTCATTTTTATTGAAATTCATAATTCATGATTTTATGAAGAGTTTTAAGTTCGTCGTCACTTAAAAATACCTACATGGTGACACTTTTTGAAGAGTTTCAGAACCTAACTTTGCTCCTAACTTTGCTCCAACAGTTAGGTTTAGGAATCCAATTTCACTAAAAATTTGCATGAAAGTTCAAGTATTGCTTAAATTAATCTTTGGCTCTTTTGTAACCTGATAGAGTCTAAATGGTGGAGTTCAATTAAGAAAATTCAATTTTGACATGACAAAGAATCTAATTAGCTACCTAGAATCTAGATCTATTGATAACTATTGTAGAATACTGCTATTTTTGGTATAATTTGTGTGTTTATTTTTACTTTTTCTTATAGCAAATGGGCTTAGTTGCTTCCAGAAATTCCTACATTAAAATGGCCTAAAGCCTTATCTTTATTTGACTAATTTTGTGTATAGAAACTTCCTGTATATAAACTTACATGATCAACGTACAAGGTTCCTAAGTTATTTTGGTCATAATAAACAAATATTGGTCATGATAAAATAAGTTTAGTTTGTTTGATTTTGCAAGGTATGAGTTGAAAATTTATGCAGCTAAACAACTATTGTAATATTCATCAGTGGCTTTGTAGTGATTGATAGGGGTTTGTGCTTAAAGGGCAATGGAAATTTAAAAAAATAAAAAAATAAATTACAATCATCAATTAGCATCTAAGAAATTTTTTAGCTTTTTTGGTTAATTTCTTTCAATTCTCAAATTAAACCAATTTATGAAAGAACTATTTTGGTTATTTTCTCTTTTTCATACTATGAATAAGTTTTTAAAATAATTTTAACTAATTTTTCAGCCAATGTTTATAAATTGCAAACTACTTTACCTCATTTTAATTGGCTAGCTTTGAACTAGCCACTACTTCTTCTCGGGTTTGGTCTCATGGTCTCAATCCTTATTGCTTTGGTGAATTCCCCCAATAGCCATGGATTTTGCTCAATAAGTGAGAAAATCTCAATCGTTTTCTCAGAAGCATTTGGGTGCTAAGGGTTGGTTCACACCACATCCCACATCTCACCTCTACGAGTCTTGGTTCAATACTAAATTCCAACTTGTTTTCTTTAGAGAAGGTAAGAAGAAATAATAAAAATAGTAAAAAAATGATAAATCGTATTACGCAAACTAACTAGGTATTGTTTAAAATAGTTCTTGGATTTAGGCTCTCAACTTCGATTCTTGTTTTTGTTACACCCAATTCTCAAGGCATTGTTCCACTTTTGTAGCACCAAAACCCCAAAGCTTTATTATGTAGGCACTACTAAGTGAGCCACGTGAAGTGAGCTAACCCTAGTAGAAAATTTAGCACAAAATCAACAGAATTTCAACCAAAAACTGTTGATTTTTTCTGTGAATTTGGTCAAGTTGATTTGGGTACTTTTCTATTGATTTTCTGTTGATTACTTACAGTTTTCTGTAAATTTGTTGTTGATTTCTACTACGAATTTTATGTTGTTCAATTCTATTTCTTTTCATTTTTAAATTTTTTTTCATAGAATTTGTTATTATTTTACAAAAATGTGAACTTTTTAGGGGGATGGGCAGCTGCCCGAACTCCCGGGCAGCTGCCGACAACGAGGTTTGAACCCTCCACCTCTCCTCTCACACTCCACAACCTTAACACATTCTCAAAACCACTAGAAAATGTGCAAATGCACATGCATACATTAGTATCTTAATTCTATTTGTACATTAAATGTTCATGTCTTTAGTAATCCAGTAGACTTTGTAGGCTATTTCCGCCCATTAAAGGACTTTTTTCAAAAAGCTTAGAACTAAAAAAAGTTGGTAAATGTGTTTTTCTTTCACCTCCAACAACTTTTTTTGGATTTCCATCTTTTTATCAAAAGTTATGAGCTAAAATCAAAGAAGGTGTTTAGAAATTTTAAATAAATTGTTTATTTCCATCCTTTTGATTTTGTTTTTAATTTTTTTTTGGAATTCACAAATCTCATAAGGATTGTTGCAGGCAAAGGTTGGATTCATTAATAATTATTATTTAGTGCTAGTTTTTTTGTAAAAAGAACCTTATTTTGTTAAAATAGCCTCCATAGTTTGATAGCTTCAAATAACATGAAGTCGTGAAAAGTTACAAAATTAAATACTTGCAATTATAAAATCAAAATTCTATTGATTTTTGAATAGTTTTGGATATTTTGTAAGGGCATTAATATGTGAACCACACCCTTTGAACTACTGTACCACATCCTTGGGGTAAATTTTAGATTTCTACCATCAAAAATTTGAGTTTGAGAATTTTGAATTCAAATTTGGACTTAGAGACCATGGTATTGTCTAGGACCATAAAAAAAGTTGCAATTCAACAACACCCAATGAAAAAGCTTATCTTTTTTTACAAACAAAAGTAAAATTAACAATTTTCTCCCTAACTAAACTTTTTCATTGGGGGTTGTTGAATTGCAACTTTTTTTATGGTTCTAGACAATACCATGGTCTCTAAGTCCAAATTTGAATTCAAAATTTTCAAATTCAGCTTTTTGATGATAGAAATCTGAAATTTACCTCATGGTGTGGTATAGTAATTCGAAGGGTGTGGTACACATATCAATTCCCATTTTTTAAAGCTTATAAAAATATTTTATAAGATTGTTTTTTTTTAATTCATTTGGTTAGTAATAGAAGGAAATATACTAAAAATACCCTTTAAGTCTTTCAAAATATCAAGTTTACGCCAAAAATATGTGAAACATAAAAAGTAGTCCTTATTTTTTGTAGGAATATCAATTATACTCCTATTATTTTGGAAAATTAATAAAATAACTCTTCTAATTTGAAAAGTTAAATATATCCTTGTGTTATTTGAAATATAAAAATCACCTTTGGTTTCTTGTAAGAATTTGCATTAAACTATACACTTGGTTATCATGTAACACAAAGATATTTTTGGTACTTTTAATCCTTAAGGGACATTTATGATTTCTTCAAAGAATTGAGGAGCATCATTTATATTTGTTTGTAAAGAAATTTTGGTATTTAAAACAACGAAATGTTGTACTTTTTATATAAAATTTTGTTGAATTAGTGAAGTTGTGTCCAAAAGTATCTAGATCAACAAAAAACTATTGAGATTTTTGTTATTATGGTCATGTTTTTAATTGACTTTAAAGGCTGCTGATTTTAAATCTTACCAAATTGTGAAATGTAATGAAAATAAAACTAGCCAATGTACACTCAAACTTCTAAAAGATTCTATTTTTTTTTTAAAACTTCTTTTATTTTTTAAAACTTCAAAAAAATTTAATGAGGTCCAAAAAGATTTTAGAAAGATTTCAAAAACAAACCTAAACTATTGTGATAGTTTTTTTGAAAGTATTTTGATGACTTACAAAAAGATTCCTAAAGGACTCTAATTCAGTCTAAGAGATTCTATTTCTATAAGTATTTTGAAGTACTTTAACAAATTCCATAAAGATTTTAAAAAGATTCTCAAAGATTCCAAAAAGTTTTTGAAAATTCTCAAAGATTTTCAAAGATTTTTGAATTTCAAAAAAGATTCTCAAAAGATTCCCAAAGATTCTCAAAGATTCTCAAAGATTCTCAATTGTTCTCAAACATTCTCAAAGATTCCAAAAAAACTTGAGAAGATTCCAAAAGATTCCAAAAGATTCTTAAAGATTCCAAAAAGATTCTCAAAGATTCTCAATTGTTCTCAAATACTCTCAAAGATTCTAAAAAAACTTGAAAAGATTCCCAAAGATTCCAAAAAATTCTCAAAGATTCCAAAAAGATTCTCAAAGATTCTCAAAGATTCTCAAAGATTTTCTAAGATTCCAAAAAAACTTGAAAAGATTCCAAAAGATTTCCAAAGATTCATGAAGATTCCTAAAAGATTCTCAAAGATTCTAAAATCTCGAAAAGATTCTTAAATATTCTTAAAAATCATGAAAAGATTCTCAAAGATTCCTAAAAGATTCTTGAAGATTCTTAAAGATTCACAAAATATTCCCAAAAGATCTTCAAAAGATTCCAAACTTTCTGTTGATTTAGATAATGGTATCCAAATCAACAGAACGTATTTAGTTTTTTACAAAATTCTGTTAAATTAGTCAATTAGCGTGGGCAAGTGCCCAAATCAACAAGAAACTGTTGGTTTTCTGTTGTTTTGGAAGGAGTTTTCTACTAGTGTAAGATTTGTCCCTTCACATGTATTATAAACACTCTTATTTATGAAATAAAATCTAGCACACAAATCTAAGAAGGTCGGTTCACCCCAGCCAATAATCCTCTATCCATTGGGGAATGAATTCACTTCTCTCTTAAAAAAAAAAAAACCCAAAAACAAAGAGATAAAAAAAAACAAACCAACAAAAAGAAGTGGTGCACTCTTTGTCACTCGTCAAGGCCAGGCCAAGTGGCAACATTTACTGCCTACAATAGTGTTAACTCCTGAACGGCCCGAAAGCCCTTTGTAGTCATATGTACAGTCGCCGTATATACTGATGTATTTGAGTTGCTATGAGAGCTTTCCACAAAAAATTATGCACCCACCATCATACAATCCTTCAATATGTATGGTTATAACACTTAATTTCTAGCTAATTCAAACTTCTGAATATTGGTTGAGATTGTATTTGGTACCGTATCTTTAGAGCCCAAGGGCCCTTTAGGGGTTAAAGTAGATTCTTTGATTACTTACGCCTACTCTTCAAGTCTGTTCAAAATTGACATTCTGGAGAGTTCACAAACCAGCATCTCAAATCACCTGCCCTAGAATGGTGGAGAGTTTATCTTTAGTCTTATCTCTAGAATAGTCCTATCTCTATTAGTTGGGTAGTTGCAAGCAAAGTATGATTTAAAAATTTGTGATTGGACGAGAGCCAAGAGGCCAAGTAAAAAATTTGTGATTTGCCGAGGGCCAAGGGCTAAAGTGATGAACATGGGCGTTGTGAGCAAAAGGACATCTTTGGTGGAACACATTGAATCTTTTTCCAACTTGGATTTGGAATTCACATATAAAGAGGTGGGAAAGGAGATGAAGAGGCAAATTGATTTGAATTTAAAAAAAGGATTGAACCACATTGGATATTTTAATAATTTTGAAATTGAAGTTCAATATTCTTCAAGGGGTGGGAAGCATTTTTCTATTTCAATTTGAACGTCTTTAATGAAAAATTCAAGGGGTTGGGTGGTCTATTTTGTATTTATTTAAATTAAATTACCCCACTGAATATTTTTTAATATGATAGCCTTCCGCTGGAACGGCAGGTGCACAAGTCCACTAGTAGAACAATAAATGAAACCTTAAAAAAGAAATTGTCTCCCAATTTTCCAAAGAAACTAATTCAAACCGGATGTTTTGGTCTATATCATTCAGTAGCTTGAAGAGAGGCTGCCTTTCCCTCTCTTCAAGTATCATCCATGAACTTCATCATGACAAAAAAAAAAGTTTTATTATTGTTTTATTATTTTATAAAATTTTCTAACATGACTGACCCCATATTGACGTATGTGCATTAAACTGAGCCTCTCTTTCATAAACTCTCTGACAAATTCAACCAAATGTCCTCTTAGCTACTTATGGGTGTGGAATATTCCACACTCTTCAGTTATAGGGAGTGCAGGCATGCTGAGTGCTACTGGTTACAGAGTGTGTAGCCAAGCGTTTTCAATCGGTAATTACATTTGTGGCACGCCGCGTCAGTCAGCGTCGGTCAACGTCGGTCAGCGTCGGTCAACGTCGGTCAGCGTCGGTCGGTGTCAGTCAGCGTCGGTCAGCGTCAGCTGGCGTCAGCTGGCGTCGGTTGGCGTCAGTCAGCGTCAGTTTGCGTCGAGCGGCGGCAGTGTCTGTAGTCAGAAATCCAGAATGCAAGGGGAGAAGGGATGCTCTGCCAACTGCGGTGGGGGTTTGTAGCTCTGCCCGGTTAGCAGCGGGTCGCGCTGACATTTCGCCGCACTGCCGGAGTGGGGAGCTGGATCAGCGGGAGGAGTGGAGCTCGGTTTAACTTACTTGTGAAGAGACATCTCGGAATGCCAGAAAAGCGGAGGCGATCCTGTTTCGGAGACTTGAAAACTTTGCGCAGCAGGAGCATTTCACTGTCAAGATTTTCGGTTCGAATTACCGCCATGGGACAACGGGACAGTCGCAACCCGGAAGGGCAAGTGCACACAAAACAACGCATGCCGCTAAATCTATCAAGCAGCCTGGAGAAGATTGCAGCATCATCCCCTGCTTTAATCTTTCCATACCCTCCTGATCTTGCAAATCACTTCAAACCCTAATTTGCAAACCCCTCCTCAAACCCTGATTCCGAAATTATGAACAGGGCTTCTGATTCATGCCCCGCTCAGTGAAGTCTCAGCAAACGGCGTCGCAGAATGACCTTGAATTGAGGCTGGTCAGTGCCTGTGGCAGGGTTGCAGGGGTTATCTTTTAGGGTTTCTACTTTGCAGGGGCCATCAGTCCATTCGCTGTAGTATCGATGCTGTTTTTGTGTGTTATTGCGGCTGCTTTTGTGAGTAGAAGAGCAAATTCCTCACGTTTTCTAGTTTCGAATTAGCTCTAGGAGAGCTTCGACTTCGTCTATGAATCGCTGTCACCGCCCGTGCTGTCGGGTTCAAACCTCATGGCGTCGCTGAAACTCGGGCCCAACTTTTATGGTTCCAATCAAGGAACTTGGAGCTCCAGGAGTGAACTTACTGTATCGTCGAACGAAGACTCGTTGCGTCGAACGGGAGAACATATGTGGCTATGGAGGAGGAGGAGAAGACGACGAGAGCAAAATTGCATCACTACCTCTGCGGTGGAGGGAAACCCTAAGTCGGTAAACCCGAAGTCAGCGTCCATTTTGCGAGAAGCGGGCAACAAGAGACGTGCTGCGAGACAAGCCGATTCCGTGATTCAGCGAATCGAGAGCGCCAAGGAGACCATGGAGAGACGAGCACTGTTCAAGATGTCCACAAAGCTGTACCCTCGCTCCTTGTTGGAATCCATGGAGGAACGCATCGCTCAAAACCGGTGGGAGCGTGCTCTCCAGGTACCAAACCCTAACCCTAATTTTTCACTTCACGGCTCAAAAACTCATGCACAACAACAGAAGAAGAACCAATTGAAACCCTAGGACTCATAATGCGCAGGTTTTTGAGCTTGTGAGAGTGCAAGAGTGGTACACAGCGGAAGAATCGACATACATCAAGCTGCTGTCAATGTTAGCGAAGGTGAGGCAACCCGCGGCAGCCGCAACGTTATTCGAGTCGTTGTTGCAGGACAAGCTGCGTCCAACAACGGCAATCTTCACAGCGTTACTCACAGTGTACAGCGAGAGCAAGCTTCTGCACAAGGCGATGGAGCTCTTCGAGATGATGCCGCGTTTCGAGGGATGCTTACCTGATAAGTACGCGTACACGACAGTGATCAAAGCGTGTTGCGAGGCAGGGCTTTACGACAAAGCAAAGAGCCTGTTTCAACAGATGTTGACACAAGGCGTGGAACCAAGCATCGTGACATACAACACTCTGGTGTTCCAATACGGGAAGGCAGGATTGTTCCGGGAGATCGAAGCTTTGCTAACTTTGATGGAATCCAAGGGCGTAAACTCAGACAATGTCACATGGAACACGTTGATCCGTGTGTTCGGGCTTCACAACCGAATCCCTGAAATGGAGCAAGCGTACAACGCTCTGCTCACACAAGGGCTATTGCCAGATTCCGTAACCCTAAACAGCTTGATTTCAGCGTATGGAAAAGTGGAGTTGTATGGGAAGATGGAGTGTGTCATGGATTACATGCGGAGGTATAATTATCCGTTAACTGCCGTGACGTACACCATCGTGATCGAGTTGTATGGAAAAGCTGGAAAAATCGACCAAATGGACGGGGTTTTCAAGGAGATGAAAGCCAAGGGCGTGAAACCGAACCGGATGACCTTCTCCTCCATCTTGAGCGCGTATGGTAAACATGGGCACTGGCACAAGGTGCAGAAAATCCTGCGTCAGGTGCACAATTATAACGCAGGGGACACAGCTGTGTATAACGCAGCTATCGATGCTTATCAAAGAGCTCACAACTTCGGAGACATGGAGAAGCTGTTTGTGGAGATGAAAGTTGAGGGCTTTGTGCCTGATGCTATTACGTACTCGGTTATGATTGAAGCTTATAAACGGGTTCGGAAGTTTGACAAAGCGCAGGAGTTGCGAGACGAATGGAATGCGTCCAAATCCAAGTCCAAGCAACGTGGTTCCTAATGTTTTGCAACTCAGCCTTTTCCTGAGATGATTTTATTTGGCTCCTTCTCCTTTTTGAGAGGTTTTTTTTGGGGTTGTGACAAGTGTGTTTTTATTGTTGCGGTTCTATTGATCTTGACCACGGTGGTTGACATTGCAACGATGCTGTATTTTTGCTGCACAGCAAAAGCGAGAAGTTGTTGGAGGTGAGTTTGACACTCGCTGTCCAAATTTGCGTTAGTACACTAAATATTGCATTTAGGCTGCCTTAACAATTTGGTTTGCCTTACCCTGGAAAGTTACCTTATGACTCATTGCTTGGCCACTTCGCATGCGACTCTCTAGATACTAGGATTTCACATGGTTTACGGCCTAGACAACATTAGTTTGTTTTTTTGCAGCGTCATTGTTGTTGTTAAAAACTGTTTATTGCAGTAATTATTGATGAAAAATATTGTGGTACCAGTAAGTATTTACATAGTGTAAAATGTCAAGGGATTAGGTTGTGGGGCAACCCAAATGCACTAATTAGTGTAGGCCTAAGTTTACTTACCATTGAGGCTCAAACTGAACTTTGTGGGAGAGGAGGCACACTGATTTTCACCCTTGAAGTGCGTAATGGGCTACAATGATAGTAGTATTGAAGACTTCTAACCTGTTGTTCCGGGTACATTTGGGTGCAGCGTTGAAGCTAGGGTACCCTCAACAGAGCTGGTACAAGCGGCCGGCATTTGCGGTCTTTGGCTGGCGGGCTTTCCAAGGAGCAATTAGGGTTGCAGTGTTCTCCTGTGCAAGCAAGGTTGGTTTGCAACCCGCTACACTAGGGTTTGGGTGTTTTTGTTGATGGAGCTAAAGATTTGTTAGTTCCGGCTATTGGAATCATAGGTACGTTGGTGGCGAGTTTTGTTTTGGGATCTTGAGAACCCGCTCAAATGAGAGACAAAGTGGCAAGGGTGGTAACGGTCGCAATGGGGCACGCTAGAAATCTGATGTCACTGAGCTACCCGGTAGTGCCGTTCCCTTTGCCGTTGCCGGGCTGCAAAACGACTCCGTTGACGGTGCCCCTTATATCTGTAAGTACACAGGCCTAATTGAAGGTCTCTGCAGGTGGCTGTTTTTTCTTAAACAGTCAGTAAGTTTATTATTAGTTCAGTTACCGAAACCATAGAAACCATGGATCTGCACATCATGAGGGTATTGTTCTAGTACACCACCAAGTATTTTGAAAGTGCATGTGGTTTTTTAAAAGTGCACAGTTTAGTGAACGTGCATAAAGTTCTAGAATTAAAGATGTTAGAAAAGGGAATGAATAGCGATTACCCCATGTTAGAAGCTTAACCCTTAAATGTCTGAAAGACTCTTTGCCACCAGTACAATACTAGGGTATTTTTCTTGTATTTGGAATGGATCCACGCCTTTACTACATTTGAGGTCAGCAACTCATTGTGATTTTAGTGAGCTATTGGAGATCAACAAATCAATGCAGTTTCTTGGTGGTTCCAAATGTCAATTATACGACAACTTATGCACAAGGCTCATGGGACGTGTATTAGGGGGTGTTCAAATCTCAATGTTTTTTAATTGATAACTCTATATCACCTCGCAACTCAATCATTTTTTGCAAGTTATCAGGTTTGATAACTCTATCAGACACGTCGGAAGGTGCCTCATAACTCAAACAAGTTATATCCCTTTTCACAAAAAGTTATGAGAAATCCTAGTTGGTGATCTCGTAGGTCAGTAGGGTGACCTCTGAGAACTGTTGGCCAACCAGAGCGTAGGGGGAAGCACCTCCTTGACAAGCTCTCATACTTCACAGGATTCAAAGTTGATTACAATATGGTTGCCTACAATATGTTCTCAAACCCCGTACATGGTTGAGCTTTTCTTAACAAAATGGAGAAAAAGTCTGTTGACGAGTTGAATGGAATTTCACAAAGGCGTTACACCGTAAGCAGTGGATAGCGTGACAAACTTCTGCCATTTGTTCACGTATGCACATTTTATGAAGTTTGTCATAGTCATTGGCTTCAACAGCATCCAAGATTTGTTGGTACAACAGAAGCGTCAAGCACACTTGATTTAAAATTCACCACATAAAAAGTAAGATTCTTTCCAATTCCAAGCTTGCATGAGACTGTTGTGATGGGTAGGACATGACCACGTGTGGATTGGAGACCAAGATGATGGGATAAAGAAAAGGAGTTACGGGGAGGAAGCAATACCAATTACTAGGTGGTTTGTGAAGCTTTGTAAAGGGTGACAATTTTGTGGGTTACTATGCAAGCAACCACGCAAGCAACCACTTCATAATTTTGACTAAATTTTAGGATAAAATTATCCAAAAATCAAAGGTTTGACACCCACTATTACTTGTTTTGAAGGTTTGTGCAAGTGGAATGGAATAAGAAAATAAAGAATAATGCACTTGGTTTTGTGCATTTTTAATGCTTTTGGAAGTACAGGCTGTCTTGTGGTTTTTTTTTTTTTACTTTCCACGTCCATT
This sequence comes from Ulota crispa, assembly GCA_963920765.1. NCBI lineage: Eukaryota > Viridiplantae > Streptophyta > Bryopsida > Orthotrichales > Orthotrichaceae > Ulota > Ulota crispa. The sequence goes on along the minus strand of OY987251.1, from coordinate 6,417,373 downwards.
GTGTATTGAGTTGTTCATAAATATTTTGCAATTAGTTGTGGTTTAGTTCTGGTTTGTATAATATATGTATAGTATATGTATAGTGGTGCTTGAATAAGGAGAAAAAACGTGGTCCATATCCAAGCATTGATTGTGAACAAACATTCCATTTAATTGGGTCTAGAACACAAAAAGAGAGTGAGATCTTGATACTATCCAAGCACACAAAAAAAGTGGGACCTTGACACTATCCAAGTGTTTCTCTTAAAAATGTTTACCTTATCCACACATCACTAAGGATAGTTCAAAATTCACTCTATCTTCTTGTTATCACTATGAGGGGGCTTCAAACATAAAATCTGGTCTTCGATCTTCTCACCTCACAGGATCTCCGCTCCTATTGAATTGTTTTCATTCCCTCGCTCGCACAAAGTTTGAGACACTTGTGAGTTTGCAGAAGTTTTTGTGAGAGAAGTTCCGAGGTTTGAGGACGCAGGTGAATGAGCCTTGAGAAGCTACCAAGGTGAGTTTCTAAAGTTCACTCCTCATGTGAATCACGTTAGGAGTGAAGTTCAGAGATGAGTCACCTTGCAGTGCACGAGTGAATCCACAAAAGTGAACCATAACGTGAGTCACCTAAAAAAGTTGATGTTTGAAGCCCCTATTAATTGTGTTGAAAAGAAGTTGTATACAAATGTGATAATATTTTGTGTTCATATATGTTCAAAACGGTTTCTAAACGCTTGCTTTAATGCTTGCAATCACTGATGCTTCTTAAATACCACTTTTCACATGCAATAATATTCATGGTAAAAATGTTCGAGTGCAAGCATTTGGTTCCAAAATAAAGGCAATTTTGTTCCAAGACTTTGGAAACTCTCCAAAAAAAAAAGCAAGGATTATTACACAAATGAGTTTTGGGCTCGTAAATGCAAGAAACACAAACATAAAAACCTCTCTTGCACAAATTGTAAGTTATAACATTTGAAAATTTTCACTAATAGAAAAAATTGTTTTAAATGATTATCCCAAAATGATTGTAAACGTTCACAATGATAGATAATCAAATCATTTTACAATCGTTGTGCATATTTAGAGTTGTTGTAAACCAATTGTTTATGCACGTATCAGTGAGACTTTAAATGAAATCGAACAATTGTGGATAGATGCCGCCTTGCAAGACCATACTTATCAAGAGCTGACGAGAAACATTTGGAAATGTGATCAAAGGTTTCCAACTCACTTTGAAATCAAGGCCTTAATAGGGGGCTTCAAACATAAAATCTGGCCTTTGAACCTCTCATCTCACAAGATCTCCGTTCATTAGTGAATTGTTTTCATTCCCTCGCACTTGCAAAGTCTAAGACATCCGTGAGTTTTCACAAGTTTTTGCAAAGGAGGTTTTGGGGTTTAAGGACGCAGGTGAATGAGCCCCGCAAAGCCACCAAAGTGAATTTTTGAAGTTCACTCCTCATGTGTATCACGTTAGGAGTGAAGTCTAGAGGTGAATCACAACGTGAATCACCTTAAAAAGTTGATGTTTGAAGCCCCCTAATCACTGTTCATTGGATGAAAGTGGAGTCCTATATTATCAAGGCAGAAGATGGGTGCCAAATTTGAAACCTCTAAGGACTAAATTTATTCATGAGATCCACACTTCATTAGCAATTGGCCAATCCGATTGATAGTTGATTCATACATATCACTCAATTTTTTTATTGTAAGTACTAAATAGAGAGACAAATGTAGTTCTCAAGTGTTAATTCTCTAAAGTCCACAAGCCCTTAACTCCTAAAGGACCACTTGTCCCTACAAGGGACATATAGGATTTTGAGCATGTACTTATGGCTAAACTACTTCAAGTAATTTTTGAAACTTTTATAGAAGATGGGGAATTCAAATATCTATGTGGGCATCTAATTTTTTCCTTGTTCCAACATTTATTGGAGAAGTTAAAAATGTATTCATAAGAATTTTAGTTTGGCGGAGAGCCCAAAAACTTTTTTAAAAATTGCTTTTTTTTAAAACAAAAATTTGAAGTGAGTTCTTTAGACTTACGTATATGTGGGAAGCTTTGAATCATTCAATTCTAATTGTTGCGGTGAAAGTTATGAGAAGTTTTAGTTTGCAGATAGGTGTGGAAAATCTCAAAATACCTACACGCAAACTAAAACTTCTCATAACTTTTATCTCATCAATTAGAGTTGAATAATTCAAAGCATCCCACATATACGTAAGTCTAAAGAACTCACCTCAAATTATTATTTTTTTAAAAAGCAATTTTTAAAGAAGTTTTTGGGCTGCCCGCCGAACTAAAATTCTCATAAATTCATTTTTAACTTCCCCAATAAATGTTGGAATGAGGAAAAAATTAGATGCCCACGCAGATATTTGAATTCCCCATCTTCTATAAAAGTTTCAAAGAATTACTTGAAGTAGTTTAGCCATAAGTACATGCCCAAAATCCTATTTGTCCCCGTAAGGACTAGTGATCCTTTAGGGGTTAAAGATCCAACATTAATTGTTGTATGGCAAAATACTTTGGGATTAATATGAGAATAAGAGTTGTAGATTTCAAATTTTAGATTATATCCTCCTAAATGTATCCACCAATATTATCTCAAATATAATAAAGTGCCAAAATCTAAAATCCTCTTTTAAATTTTGTTCCAAATATTTGTTGGTAATTTTGGAGTGAAATATGTTAAAATGGGTGTTGAACTAGATACTATGAGTGTGATGATAATTTGGGTTTCTTTTGTCAGATTGTCCTACAAGTTCATTTAAATAATTATATTTCGACATTAACTAAAGTGTACTTACAAACATATTTTGTTTCAAATTTATTTTATAGCACAATGCAATATTGCCCTATGCTTACAAAGAACAATCCCACAAAGAGTGCTTTTTCATTGTGAACACCACAGTACTTCAATAAGAATTATGACTATATCTACAACATTGCCCTCCCAAGATCTGTCATGCTTCAAGCATGAATGATAAGCGCTCAAGGCCCCTCAAAAATACTCTCATGGCACTCTATCCAAGTATGTCAAGCAAAAACCCCTCAAAACAACATTCATTTAAAACTTAGTGAGCTTTATCCTATGTTCCACTTGGTAAACGATGAAGTTAGGGTTTAGTTAGGGTTTATTTTCTGTATTTTTGCTCATAGAGAGATATGCACCCTACAATACAACCAAGAAAGAAAAATTTGGATAGAGTCGGATAGAATTAGCATGTGCACATTCATCCACAAACTCTACATAGCTTTTGTCCAAATTTTGGCCAACCTGGTGCCTTTCTCAAGGAGGGATTTGGCAACTCCATCCATTTATTCAACCAACTTTTCTAGTGTTATGGTCGCCAATCAATAATTCAAGTAAGATATAGACAATTATTTGCTAAGAAAAATTTCCCTAGGTCAAGTGATTAATAAAGGAGCGCATTTAAGAGTGCAAGGGTGGAGATCAAGAATTTAGAGGGTTCTTCAAAAAAAATGTAATTGCTTGAAGTGTCAAGTTTGAAGTGCAACGCTGGAGATGCTCTATAGTGTGCAGCAGCCCAAGCCATGCCACGAATGCCCTAATTTGGGAAACCCTAATCGCGGAGCCGTAACTCTTGCAGCGGGGCCGCCAAAGTCCTGTCCTCGGGCTCCTTCAGGTCTCTTTTCATTCCTGCTCGTTGTTGGAGCCGGGCACGCCATAGCCGCGTCCTCGGTGGATTTTCATCGCGCAACCATGACTGTCTTCCGGGTTCGTCATCTCCTCTCCTCCTCGCACAATTAAACACCTCTGCAATACCATGAATCTTTGTTGATATGCAGGGGTCAATCGAGCGAGGGTTGTCACTTCTAGGGTTTAGGCACCTCTTCTTCGTTTTAGGGTTTAGGGTTTTAGAGAGAGCCTTCTCCGTCCCGAGCCGTAACCATGAAATCAATCACATCGGTTAAACTCCAAGCGAAATTTGAGTGTTCTTTTAGGAAGTCCGGGTGTCGGGAAAGAATTACATTGAACCTGTAGCTAGGGTTTGGTGACTTTGAACAAGCACCTGATCATTCATTCATACGCTGGCTCGATCCGTTTTTGAGCGGAAACACGATTTCGGTTACAGATGCAGCACTGGAGGTGTATTCGAGGAAAGACGCTCATTGTTTTAAACGTTGGTGTGGATTCTGATTGTGGTGGCGCTTTTGGTGTAACAGTTTCACCAGTATCAGGTGGTCGGGCGGGCCCTGCCAACCCCTGCCAATGAGAACCCGACTGCATATCGCATGAAGTTGTGGAATACGAACGAAGTGCGTGCTAAGTCTAAGTTCTGGTACGATCTCATGCTCCTCGTTTGAGGAAGGAGTCTCTTCTAAAAATTGCATCCAGTTTCTGCTTAGATTTAAACGATTCTGGAAGCTCATGTTGTTGCTATGAGAATGTAGGCGAGGTTTACTTATCTGAAATCCCTCGTTGTGATGTAGATGCACAACGTGCATGAAATTGTCTGACCATTTTGTGTGGCTGAGATTGTACTCTTGTATCTGATGATCAGGTACTTCTTGAGGAAGTTGCAGAAGGTGAAGAAGTCTCATGGACAACTCCTTGCCATTAACGAGGTAACTACCATACAGTCCTGGTATATGATTGAATTTTATGGCCTTCTTGGTTGAACACAGCCTGCTTATAGATAAGAGCCTTGTTTTTCTTCTTGATGCTCTTCCTTAGCGTGACTTTGGTTTTTAGACACATTGGTCACATGCTGTCCTCATCTCCAGGATTGTGTATGATCGTTTGCGTGATCTCTTTCGAGAAAATTTGATGATGGAAAATTGTCGCCCCAGTCCTATATAAACACAAGTGTTCTATGAGGATTGACTAATTTTGATTCTGATTCTCTGAAGGATTTTATTGCTTTGTTATGGGGGACATGATGATAATTATCGCCTTACCCGAATGTATTGTATGATACATCATGTGGGGTTGCGAAACATGATTTGCACGTCAGTCTGATCCCTTCTCCGGTTTGGTGTGCTTCTGAGTGTAACGTTTGTGGTTTAACAAAGTGAGAAACTTTTGTGGTACTAGTCTATGAGCGTTAGATTCTTTTTTTTGTAACACAGAGAGATCTAGTGAGGATCATACAGCATTCTCGGCACCCGAAGTGGGACATGCTAATTTAGAAGTGGTTATTGGAAAAACTTGACTATTGAAATCATCTCTGCTGTATGAGGGTGCTCTGTTATAATCAAGTGTTATTATGCTTGATGTCAGATTTTTGAGAGGTTTCCTACTACCATCAAGAACTACGGTATCTGGGTGCGGTACCAGAGCCGGACTGGGTACCACAACATGTACAAGGAGTACCGTGACCTGACACTGAATGGAGCAGTGGAGCAGATGTATGATGAGATGGCTTCTCGTCATCGGGTGCGGTCGCCATGCATCCAGATCATCAAGACGGCAACCATTCCGGTGTCGCTGTGCAAGCGTGAGCACACGAAGCAGTTCCACGATTCGAAGATCAAGTTCCCTCTGACGTACCGCAAGATCCGGCCACCAACGAGGAGTCTGAAGACGACATTCAAGGCCACCAGGCCGAACACTTTTGTGTAAAGGGATTGTTGAGTTCTTTGGGAAGCACGAGTTTTGTAGCACGCAAATCAGTGAAGCAAGTGAGATTTTTTGTGACTACGGAATCGTGTATTTGAATGACATGCAACATATCTGTTGACGTTACTATGTGCTCGTATTGTCGATTTGTGTTTGAGCAATGAGTTTGCTAGTGTCTAAATTCTGTATTGCCTTCACACGCATTTTAACATGCTAGTGGTACTTAAAGCTGATCAAGGCAACGTTTAGTTAACACTTCTATGAGGTGATTGGTTATAAACATGAGATTCAGTGGAAGTGTATACAACGGCGAGCTAATCCGGATCATGTTTGTTCATTACGTACCATCTTTGAATTGAGTTGAAAAGTGCTATTGAAGTAGTTTCGTATGGACATTACGCAGTTCTCCACATGTCTGTCGATGACAAATTCCTTCGTGGTACGTTCGATCTCTGATGCTCTGTCGATAAACCTTGTGTAATGCTCTACCTGAAAAAAAGTGACATACGTCAGGGCCTTTTGTTTGGTCGACTTTTCCGTCATTTCTGCTTGAAAACGGAACAAGTCTTTATAAAAGAATTTATGCGAAATGAGATCGCTGAATTGTGCCACATTCGTTTTAATATTGCAGCTTTTCTTTTTGGATGAATATGGACGTCGTTTTTTGACGATGAAATTTGTGTTCATCTATATTGTGCTTCTAGCATCCATGCATTTAAGTGTCTCTACTGTTAGAAACTTGAAAGTTCACTTCCTGCCTTGCTTAACCCTTAACACTTAAAGGACCATAGGGCATGGTATTTGTTACCAGTAACAAGTTTTAATATGGGATCTGAAGTTGCTCACTAGAACCGTTTTGATCTATTCTCCAATTTTTTTATTGATCTCAAATGTAGTAAAGGTGTGGATTCATTCCAAATACAAGAAAAATATCCCGTATTGTATTGATTGTAGCGACATGCTTAGTCCTTTTGGGGGTTAATCCCTAAACGCCCATGAGGACAATTATCATCCTCTGGCCCTGAAAAAAAAATTTGTACAACAAAAAAAGTTGTTTTTCATTGTGTTTTTTTTCCAAAGTGACCATAAACACATGATCCATCATAGAAGACAAAAAATCATTTTTAGGTAATCCAAATTGTGAGAAAATTCAAAATCATAGTGTTAGGTCCTAAGCTACCCTTATTGTAATTTTCATAGGGTCGGCATGCACTATTGATTTTTGAAACTTTTAGAAGCAATTATATTGGTGCCCATCAATCAAAACACTATTGAAGCTACAGTATAAGTATTGTTGAAGCTATAGTGTGGGCAAGCCACAGCCACCCAGCGGTCCTTTAAGGGTTACAGAACCAAGCTATGTATTACATAGTATATATGTTGCCGTATAACTGGCATTTGTTACTAATAAAAAGTTTTAATTTGAGATCTTGACTAGCTCACTAGAATAGCATTGATCTATATTCTAACTTCTTTGTTGATCTCAAATGTAATAAAGGTGTGGATGCATTCCAAATACAAGAAAATACCACTTACTGTACTGGCCGTAGAGGGCTGCTCGGTCTTTTAAGGGTTAAATCAAATGAAAAAATATCCATGATACTAGACCTTTGGTACCTGGTAACACTAACTTGTTTTGGAGTATCTTTATTGGATAGTTTCTACCATTCCTTTCGTTCTGCTTGGTATATTGCACATGCAGCTAGTTTCTGTAATCTGGGTAGGAACTTCCAAATGTTCCAATCTTGGTAACAAATAGACCTGGTTCAGACTAGCAGCTGGACGAAGCAATGGTGCTTCATCCGGTGGTGTGGAGTTTGGAGGGGGAATTGTTATGTCATCATGGATTTATCTGTCTGGTGAATGTTTTCACATTGCACATTGGATGTCGTGTGGAGAATTACTTTTATTCCTTCTATTCTTAATTGACATGATTTTGTCTTTACCTCTTAGGAAGTGAGGAGTGTTTTATCTGGTGACCAAGATTTGGGTCTACCTTGGGAGGTGACCCAAAATTTTGGCAGGAAAAGGTGATAACATGGCATTGCCATCTACTGACCATCTGCTTGAGTGTGAAAGCTCTAGCAAACAAACCCTCCTATTGGCCATTAGGCTTGGTTTAGACTAGTGACTGACCAAAAGTTTTTTGAACATGATTGATTGAAATATGCCTTTTGTTTGTTGCCGGGTTTAGACATTTTGTCTATTACTTTAATATCCATGTTCACCAACCAATATAAACACGTCAGCGGCCAAGATAATGAAGTTTTGGGGCTTGCTCTAAGGGTGGTACCAAACTTGTCGAGTAGAAGCACACTCTGGATGACACACAATAACATGGATAAGTTTTTGGCGGATGAACCATTGGCAAGGGTGCCAATTTGTGCTTTGTCTGGCCGCTAGTTTGAACTGTGCCTAATTGGACCCCATGAGCACCATCTGGCACTTGTTTTGCTAATTGGCCCAACATTCCAAAGGGTGTCATTGGTCCCAACATATAAAGTACAAATAAGAATAAGGAGCAATAGTAGTGGAAATTGTAAAGTAGCATCGGCAGAGGAAACTCTTTTGGTACGTCTAGCCAATATCCAAGACTATACCTTGTCTGTATTTGGTAGGAAAACTTCATTTGAAATTGATAGCATGGTTATTAACATTGCCATTTATTATTTTGATTCCATGGTTTTGAGTTTTGCCGAGAGACAATTGTTTCGGTTTAGATCTTGATCCCATTCCTAAACCCTTACCGTCTCTTTTCTCATTCACATGTGAGGAATACTATTGGTTCTTTAGGCGTAGTAGATACGTTATCTTTTTGGGCATACCAATGTTTAGTTTTCTCCTTTGCATACTTCTAATCCCAATTGGAATCCTTTGGAGCATTTTTAACCTTTAGAGACCATCATTTTTATAAACTCTAACTTGGTAGAGAGTACAATTTATACTATTCCTCATATCATAAAGCTTGATCTCTCTAAGACCCATATCATAAAGCCTTATCTTTCGAGAAGATTGCGCTTAGCTCTACATGAGTTATATATTGAAAGCAAAATTGTGATCAAGCCTGTTGATAAAATCCTAGGTTTATTGCTTATGAATAAAACATGATACTTAGGTGAAGCCCAACGCCAACTCTCTGATGTTAGGATACATCTATAAGTTCAGTCCATACTTTGGGAGGAACTTCATTCCAAGCTTGAGATCTTAAATACCAAATTCAACTCACTATTAGCTTGTAAGAATGGAATTTCATTCTTCCTTCTAGAGTTCCTAGAGCTTGTACCCTATATTTCTTACTAAAAGTCCATAAACCAGATCCATTTGTTCTTACAACGGCTACATTATTTTAGCATGTTTCTATTTGGCTACATCACCAGCTACTTCCCATTCTCCTTAGACATAGAAACCACCTCGTTGACTCCCTCACATTGGTCCGTGTTCTCTCCACATTGGAGGTCTTTATCAACTCTCTTTACTTTGAATGTTAGGTCCCTTTATCCTAGTATTCCCATAGAAGAAAGTCTTTTGAGGTTAAAAAGTTTCATTTTATGAGATTTTTTTAAGGATGAACACTGATTTATAATGGCCCTAGCCTCTTTAGTGCTAAAAATCCACTAAGGTATGTACACCCATAAGCATCAAACTAAGGGTTTTGAACACAATGAGTATCAATAAACAACTAGCAAATTATAGAATCTTATTAGGAACAGAAAAATAATGAGTTTGCACCTTCAATTGTATTATTTGGATACTGTGAGAATAAGTTGTGAATTTTTAAAGAGCAAACTGCCATTGCACCCATAACCAACACTAAGATTTCATGTTCACATGTTGTACATCCTTGTAATTACATCCATTAATTTTCACAGATTTTCCAAGATTTCAGAGGTGACGATTATGGGGACAATGGTGCTTATGGGTGTACATACCTTATTTAGAGTTTAAGGACTCTTTTTGGCATCAAGTTAGAGGTACCACAATAGGAAGCAACTTTGCAATATTGTATGCCTGCATTTTCCTTTGTGAATTGAAAAATGAGATAGATGAAGCTTTAGGACCCTTTTATGATCACATGCTTTACTTTAAATGCACATCAACAATGTGCACTATTGACATATGGACTGGCCCCATTCACGAGCTTTAGCACTACTTGAGGACTAATGGATTATAGTATCCCTAGATCAACACCACACATTGTATTAGCAATGCAAATGCCGACATGCTTGATATTTGTATCTTTAAGAGCCTTGATTTCTCAACACACACTTGCTTTCTATCAAATGCTACCAAAAGCCCCAAAACAAATACCAATACTTGCCATGGGCTTTGTGACATCCCTTGCATTAGAAGAAGGCTATTGTGGTGGAAGATCTCCAGTGCTATTTAATACAAGAGATCTCTATCCATGGTTTCAACCACATCCAAAGACTTTTTTATGACCAATTGCGAGCTCAAGGCTATCTGGCCCTTTTCATCTGCAAATACTTTTGCTCCATCACCTATGATATGAACAAGATATGAAGTTTGTGCTTCTCCATCAGCAAGGCAAGTGTCATGACCTAAGTAGGTAGGCCCCTTAGTTTCCAGGCTTGATTACTTTGCATACACTCAAGCCTTGAACTTAGGGGTAAGCCTGAATTCCCTGCTCCGTGACTTGCTCCAAGAGATGCCAAAGTTATGTTTCCCACCTAGACCTCTAAAATGTTGGAGGAATCCAAGAAATCTTAAATCATTCTTTGCTAAATCTAGGTTAATTGCATGATTAGAGTCATCTACTTACTAATTCAAGGCTATAGCTCATTTTACTACTGAGCTTTATTAGTAAGTTAGACATGTACACCATATTGTTTGTTAGGGCTACATTGACCCATGAGTTACTCAAGCTTGGACATGACCATTTAATTTCTCTCTTTTAGTATTTACTTTATCCATGGATGAGCCTTCTTAATTTAGGACAAAACTTAGTTTGGATAAATAAAGCTATTTTTTTTTAAGCTTGACTAGGTGTTGACTGGGTGTTCTGTGGCTTTGTGGCCTTTGTTTTATGCTTTTTCCTCTTTTAGCATTTCCCTAAATCTCCCACTCCAAGTCATAGTACCTTGGGTGAAAGTTTTAGGGTTCAAAAGCCTCTATTGTATCAGTTTCACTCACACTCTTTGAACCCTAACTCTAAAACTGAAAGGACCTACAAATCCGCAAAACCCCTTCTAAAAACCTTAAGTGTTTTTTGTTTAGGAACTCTAAACCCTAATCTCTCTTTATTCTTAACCTGCATCATCCGAGCCATAACAAGCCTTTTTTTTTTTTTTTTTTTCCATTCTAAACGCTAAAGTCCTGTCCTCCGACTTCTTCAGGTCTCTTTTCATTCCTGCTCGTTGTTGGAGCCGGGCACGCCATAGCCGCGTCCTCGGTGGATTTTCACCGCGCAACCATGACTGTCTTCCGGGTTCGTCATCTCCTCTCCTCCTCGCACAATTAAACACCTCTGCAATACCATGAATCTTTGTTGATATGCAGGGGTCAATCGAGCGAGGGTTGTCACTTCTAGGGTTTAGGCACCTCTTCTTCGTTTTAGGGTTTAGGGTTTTAGAGAGAGCCTTCTCCGTCCCGAGCCGTAACCAGGAAATCAATCACATTGGTTAAACCTCGCTATTTGGTCTGTTTTGTAGTAGAGTTTGGCGATTGAGTATTTCTGTTATCAAGTCCGGGTGTCGTGAAAGAATTACATTGAACCTGTAGCTAGGGTTTGGCGACTTTGAACAAGCACCTGATCGTTCATTCATACGCTGGCTCGATTACTTTTAGAGAGGAAATTCGATTTAGGTTACGGATGCAGCTATGCAGGTGTATTGGAGGTGTATTCGAGGAAAGACGCTCATTGTTTTAAGGGAAAATATCAAAAATACCCCTCAATTCTTTCAAAATATCAAATATACCCCTATATAATGTGAAATATAAAAAATGCCCCTGACTTTGTGTAAGAATATCAATTATACCCCTAGTTATCTTTGAGAATATCTTTAATACCCTTGGCTTTTTGTGCCTCTTTGTTGCAATTTTTTTTAAATATCAAACTACAACAAAAATCACCATGTAATCATTGCATTGGCTTTTACCACAATAGACTTACATGCAAACACCCTATATAGAGCTTAAAGAGCTTGCTTCCAAGATTTAGCTTACAATTAACTTACTTTTAATTTTTGTACTTTCCATTATCATTCAAGTATTTACAAAAATTTGCAAAAAGAAGCACAAGAGAGTTAAGGATACTTTATATAACTCAAATAATCCGAGAGTGTATTTGATATTTCATAAGAATTGAGGTTCTCAAAGAACTAGGGGTATAATTGATATTTGTACAGAAAGCTAAGGGTACTTTTTATATTTCAAATAATATAGGGTTATATTTGATATTTTGAAAGAATTGAGGGGTATTTTTGATATTTTCCCTTGTTTTAACGTTGGTGTGGATTCTGATTGTGGTGGCGCTTTTGGTGTGACAGTTTCACCAGTATCAGGTGGTTGGACGGGCCCTGCCAACCCCTGCCAATGAGAACCCTAAGGAATATAGCATGAAGTTGTGGAATACGGATGAAGTGCTTGCGAAGTCTAAGTTTTGGTATGCTCTCAAGCTCCTCGTTTGAGGAAGGTGTTTTAAAAAAAAATTGCATCCAGTTTCTGTGTAGATTTTATTGATTCCGGAAGCTCGTGTTTTTGCTATGAGTTTGAGATCCCTTGCTGTTACGTAGTTTTACATCCTACTTGAAAGTGATTTGTCTGACTATTTGTGTTTCGTGGCTGAGATTCTAATGTTGTATTTGATGATCAGGTACTTCTTGGGGAAGTTGCAGAAGGTGAAAAAGTCTCATGGACAACTCCTTGCCATTAACGAGGTAACTACCATATAGTTCTTGTATATGCTTCAATTCTATGGCCTTCTTGGTTAAACACAGCATGCTTGCAGTGAAGAGCCTCGTTTCTCTTCTTACAGATCTTTCTTAGCGATACTTTGGTTTGCAGACACGTTGGTCACATGTTGTCTTCATCTCCAGGATTGTGTATGATCGTTTGCGTGATCTCCTTCGAGAAAATATGATGATGGAAAATTGTCGCCCCAGTCCTATATGAACACAATTTTTCTATGAGGATTGACTAATTTTTATTCTGATTATCTTGAGGAGTTTATTGTTTTATTGTTTGGGACATGATGATAATTATCGCCTTACCCGAATGTATTGTATGATACATCATGTGGGGTTGCGAAACATGATTTGCACGTCAGTCTGATCCCTTCTTTGTTTTGGTGTACTCGTGAGTCTAACGTTTGTGTTACAAGAAAGTGAGAAACTTTTGTGGTACTAGTCTACGAGCGTTCAATAATCCTTTCGTAATTCAGAGCAAGGTCCGGGAAGAATCGGCGGCTAGTTCAAAGCTAGCCGGTTGCACTCAGAAAAAAACTGTTTGCAACTTATAAACATCGGCTGAAAAACCGGTTAAAGATTTTTTAAATGATTTACAGTATGAAACATAGGAATAAACCAGAAGAGTTTATTGATAAACCGGTGCAATGTGGGAATTGGTCAAACTCGGACATTTCTCGGACAGTGATTCAGAGAGTCCCAGTGAGGTTTAGACAGCGTTCTCTTCACATGAATTGGTACATGCCAATTCGGAAGTGCTTATTGGAAAAACTTGACCATTGAAAACTCTGCTGTATGAGGTGCTATATTAAAATAAAATTTTCTGTGTTTTGTGTCAGATTTTTGAGAGGTTTCCCACTACCATCAAGAACTACGGTATCTGGGTGCGGTACCAGAGCCGGACTGGGTACCACAACATGTACAAGGAGTACCGTGACCTGACACTGAATGGAGCAGTGGAGCAGATGTATGATGAGATGGCTTCTCGTCATCGGGTGCGGTCGCCATGCATCCAGATCATCAAGACGGCAACCATTCCGGTGTCGCTGTGCAAGCGTGAGCACACGAAGCAGTTCCACGATTCGAAGATCAAGTTCCCTCTGACGTACCGCAAGATCCGGCCACCAACGAGGAGTCTGAAGACGACATTCAAGGCCACCAGGCCGAACACTTTTGTGTAAAGGGATTGTTGAGTTCTTTGGGAAGCACGAGTTTTGTAGCACGCAAATCAGTGAAGCAAGTGAGATTTTTTGTGACTACTGGATCGTGTATTTGAATGACATGCAACATATCTGTTGACGTTACTATGTGCCCGTTTTGTTGATTTGTGTTTGAGCAATGAGCTTGCTAGTGTGTAAATTCTGTCCTGTCTTCACGCATTTTAAGAAGCTGGTGGTACTTAAAGTTGAGGAGTGTATATCAAGGCGACGTTAGCTTACACTTCTATGAGGTGATTGGTTATAAACATGAGATTCAGTGGAAGTGTATACAACGGCGAGCTAAACCGGATGATGTTTGTTCATTAGGTACCATTTTTTAACTGAGTTGAAAATTGCTACTTAATCACCAAAGTAAGTTGCGACCTTACATTGAGGTGGAACTTACAAAGATGGAACATAGGACTTACTGTGAACTGCCCCTAAGTCATTGTTCTTGTAAAGTAGTGAAACATGTGTGTATACCCTAATGCGTACGTGAGATTTTTTTTGGTTGAGTGGATATCATTGTATTTGGTTGCATGTAAAATTTAAGAACTGCATGTTATTTTATAGAGGATTGCTTTCTAAAGTATATATGGAAACTTGAAGTGCGTCATGCCTTTTGGACTTACTGTTGCACTTAGCCATCTTTCAACATTTGATGAATAAAATTTTCCTTGAATTTGTGGACTACTTTGTTGAGTGTTGTCCTAAAATGGTTTGATATTTGTTCAAATGTTCAAGAGAACACAAAATTGTAAGAGCTCTTATTTTAATGAAAATGCCATTCCAACTTTTGAGAGAGTGTAATTAAAATAACCAATGAGAACTTTTGAGGTAAAATAAATTATGGTGTCAGAAATTCCATATACAAGATCTTTATTTTTGTTTTTACGAAGTCTTTTTTCCTTTCACTTGATTTAGAACCTTGCAAAAAGTCATGAAGCATCCAATAAAGCATCCAACAGTATAAAAAAAGTCACACAGTTGAAGAAAAAACAAAAGTTGTTATCTAATCATGTTTGAGTGTCCTTCAAAAGGTAAAGCAAATGGTATATAGTGATGTTGGGATAAGGTCAATGCATTGTGCAAGAAAAAAACATTAACTGTATCCAAGCATTGACTATAAAAAAAAACATTCCATTTAATTGACCCTTGAACACAAATAGAAGAGTGAGATCTTGACCCTACCCAAATGTTTTTTTTACAAAGGTTAGCCCTATCCAAGCATCAGTATACCAAATCACCTTCTGAAAAATTCATGTATATATTTACCTTCATTTCTTACGCATGGTCTTGTCACATTGGAAATCCAGGAAATTTTGTCAATTGTAAACATTTTATTATAAATTTCAATACCTCTACAAGTTGAATGGTGTATAGATAAATTTATTTACAAAGATTAAATGAGGTGTTTAATTACTAGTATACTGTTCATGCATTTATGGATTTTCTATGTCCCTAAACATCCTAAACCCTCCTTCATTTTGTATGTATATTTTGATCTCGATATATCCCATTGTTCTACAAGTATCTCTTAAGATTTTACAATGATCTCTTGATGTTTTCCAAACAATCATGAATATTTTACAAGTATTCACCAATATTTTGTATACTATTACTTATGAACTTTGGATGATCCATAAGGAGTTAAATATGGCATGCGAGATAGTATGAGTGTATGACCAAAGCACAATTGTTGTTCAAATAAATCAGATATGATATTATGTAAACACATCACTACAAACCTTTTTAATACCTACTCACCTTCTCCCTAGCTATGCATTTTGATTAAAATCCATTTTTGAACCAACATTCTAGATCTTAGAGACCTTTTTCATATACGCGTGTCTTTGCAATCCCCAAAAATATATTCAATTCATAGTGCATAAAATGGTGGCTGAAATGCTTTCTAAGCAATATGGGGCCCGCAAGAGCTGGCTTAATAATAAAGTATGTGAAATGAGGGGTAGGGTAGAGTGACAAATTCCCATATTATATAAAATGGTGGCTATCAACATAAAGTATAATCAAATCCAATTTATTAAGGGTCTTGATACTGTCACCCCTTTTTTGATATTGTCACCGTTTTTTGATATTGTCACCTTCTTTTTGATATTGCCATCCCCCATTTTTACATCATTGTTCAATTTTAGTGGTTTTTGGGGGCAATTTTTTTTAACTTTAGAATTAAATGTGTAACAAACCAAGTCATTTTTTGTTGGTATTTTTCAAAATGATAAACTGCAATCAAATTTTTTGATAAGAAAAGACAAAACTCTACTATATTTTCTTATCAAATATTCTGATTGCAATTTATCATTTGAAAAACACCATCAAAAAATCACTTGGTATGATACACATTTAGTTCTAAATTTTTTTAAAACATTTGTCCCCAAAAACCACTAAAATTTGAACAATGATGTAAAAGCGGGGGTGGCAATATCAAAAAGGGAGGGTGGCCGTATCAAAAAGGGGGGTGGCAGTATTAGAAAGGGGGTGGCAGTATCAGAAAGGGGGGTAGCAATATCAAGACCCTTTATTAAATAGCAAACCCACCATCCTAGGTCCTTGGTAGCATTTATTTTTTGTTGATGACACAATGAGATGCAACCTATTGGAGTACTATGTAATATTCTTTCTAGTATAAAGGAATATGAGTGATCCTTGTATGGGTTTTGTTTTTGTCAAAAAAGAATGTTGGTCTATTGTTGTATTTCTAACAAAAAAATCACTTCAAAATTTCAATCATTCACAAAAACACTTAACTTTTCAATTTTTAGCAAACTTATGCTTATAGATTTTGGACTTGCGTGGTTTTACCTTTGAACTTGCTCTTTAGCATTTTGGAGCTATCAACATTTGTTGCTCTTTCATTGAAAGT
>OY987251.1:6242439-6400588 GCA_963920765.1 Ulota crispa | reverse complement strand
GATGAAAATTGTCCCTAGCAAATACACTAAGCCTTTTGCGGTGATAGGCCCTAGCGCTTAAGGGTTAAGGTCCATTCCTATTTATCATTACAAATTACCAAAGTTTTCTAAATACATAAAGGGTGGACTTTCACATGAACCAAACATTGGTAATGTTTACCAGCAACAATGAGGGGGTTTATACCAATGCATGAAATTGTGATTCATTGAAAAAAAAAAAAAATTTGACAAATTTGGCCAGCATGATACAAGCGGGGATTCAAGGGCAAACTTTAGGAAAAATTCAAGCCCTCCAAGAGCCCCTTAAGGTTTAACAAACCAAGCTATTAAATTGCTAGCATGAGTACTAGAAAAGGGCACTCATACTCATTCCTACCTTGTATGAAGGAAAACCACATGCACAATCCAAACAATAAAAAAGCAGTGCACTCATAAAATCTATAAATAACACCATATTCATTAAATTGGGAATTTTTGGACAATTTGGGACTTCTGAAGGTTTTAGTTGATCCCCTAAAACCGTGTTTGCAACATTTTTTTGGGTATATGTGCCCTCACCTGAGAGGAGTTTGCGAGGGAAAAAATCTTAGTAAGTCAAACCAAATCTGAAAGCTTTGAATTTGGTTTAAGTTAACCTTTTGGGTTTAAGGTGAAGTTTAGTTTGGGAATCGCAAATTCCCAATTTAATGAATATGGTATTAAATGTACTCACTTGTCATTATCTAAGTACTTCTTTCATCTATTCATAAAAAGTAAAGTAAAATTTATGGTCCTATTTAGTGTTTGGGAAATTTTTAGAGCCCCTCCGGCTTATTTCCTTCTATTACAAAATTGAACTAGTTTTTTTTCAATGGGCACTAGTTGCATCCTCTCAATTAAAAAGATGTCCAATTGATTTCCTATAATTTCAAATTTTCACCAGCTAATTTCCTCCAAATTGAAATTTGTATTGGTAATTTTATTAAATTCTCATAATGCATAAATGAAAAGACAATTTCAAAGGGATCACAAAACACAACCACTGAAAAAATCACAAACAAAGGTAGAAGGCAAAGATGTTGATAGTGAATGTTGTAAATTCACAACCAACGCCCCAAGTCTAGGAAGACTTATGTGATGATTGTGAGCGGCAAACCAACAACTATTTACGGTTTCAGAAATGGCATTTGTTTGGCAATGGTTTATTGTTGCACCATTGTGCACTCCGCATAGGGTTCAGGATATTAGAGTGAGAAACAATACCTAGAGGGTTTCAAGGAACTATACCCAAAGGGTTGTGGGATTGATACCTGGGTATAACCCTTAGCTTGCCCGGGTAGCAGCCAGTGAATACTTTAACCTACCGGCTGAAATCTGTCATATTTTAATGAAAATCGGTTTAAAATCCTACAAATTTTGGAAGGCACTGGTTGAAATCCAACTTTTAAACATCTTTCCGGTTTTACATCCTCTAAATTCAAAATCCAACTAGTTATTTTCCTAATTCCACCAGCTAACAATGAATTAGCAAAGTAGCAGTCGGTTTTTCCCGCACATTGGAACTCCTATTGTACATTTGTACCCATAGTTTTTGTCCAATTGGGATAACATAATAATATAATTTTCATGATTGCGTTGAATCCAAAGGGTGAGCAAAAATAGGGGATTAGTGATTTGTTTATTGTAGTAAGTACATGTTTTAAGAAACCTTTAGAAACTTTTTAGGGGGCTCTTGGAGGACTCAAAATTTTCCTAATGGCTCATGTTTTAAGAAATTTATCTTAATTGAAAACTTGAGAATATTTAGTAACCAAATTTGACATCCAATGCAAGGTCACCAATGCTTTGTGACATGCCTACAATAAGTATTAAAAAACACAATTTTGCTCCAAATGGGGTGTATAATATATCATTGAAAAAACATTGCCAAGAAACACCATATTAGGTTAATTGGGAAAAACAATACATTTTGAAACTTTTCACTTTTTTGTCATCATGTACACTTCAGTATATTACAAAAAAAAAAAAAGCGTGCACTTTCGAGGTATCAATAATTGTGTCCAAGATCTTCAAATAATTACAATTTTGAGCTGAAGCTATCCAGACACTTATTGCATGTGGGATTAAGGGGTAGTATAAAATGGTCCCTTCATTTTTCCGAATTTACCTAATATGATGTTAAGAGCTTTCCAAGGTCGTATCATGCATCTAACTTGGATTCAAAATCCATTCACAAAACTCACCAAAAGAATTGGTAGTAATAGATTATGGATTTCACTACATTTTAGCGGATACTTTAACAATGTGGCAAACCTATTCATCTATTTTGTCTATACTCACATGAAAATGATTGACAAAACCATTTAAGGGTAGTCGCACCATCTTAATCCCATTCTCAATCTTCAAAGGATGCGGATGTGGCACCCTCTACTTGATGTACGGAGACCCCATTCTTTAAAGATTGCTTAGGAAATTTATTTCTTCACCTCTTGTCAAAAGGATGGGCATGAAGAAGTTTTAGCATGTGAAGTTTTTACCAATGGATGTCATATTTTCATCTCACACTAGTTGCTTTCACCCTCCTTGTAGGTGGAGAGTGGAGACCTCAATTGACTGATTGAGTGTGTGATGCATCAGTATTTTTGAGGTAAATTTGTTCTCCATTCTCCAGTGTCCACAAAAGAGGAGTTAGCACCTTCTTCATGGAGAAGTACTCCCTTTGGCTCCTATTTCCACTTCACAACTTTTCATTTTTCACAAAAGTTTCCGTCTTGGAGAAGGTATGACTACCCCTATTGTTTGCCAATATGGGAAACATTCTTAACCCCTAAAGGACTAGACCCCCTTTTTTAGAAACATAGCAATTTTGGGCAAGTACCTATGATTGGAGCTTTTCATGTTTTAAGCTGAAATTTTAATAGAATGTGGGGACAAGGTTTATTTTTCATATGCACTAAATTTCATGACATTTGGAATTATGAGTAAAAAGTTATGGCCTAATATGTTGCTTTTTACATTTGTCAGGCTTGAGCAGATTTTTTAAGATCACTTTATTCAAAAACAAAATTTTTAAATGGGTTTAGGAGATTTATGTGAATGTAGGAAGCTTTGAACCATTCCATTTGGATCAACAAGATGAAAGTTATGAGGATTTTTTGTTTGTGGGCAGTTCTGGATTCTCTACTCCAAAATAAACTTTGAAGTCCTTTATTTTACTCAATTTTCAACATTTTGGAAAAAGAACAAAACCAAAGGATGAAGATTGTTTATGAAAACATTATGACCATTGGGATTGGCATTTTTCATTTCCATAATTAAATTCTTAACAATTTCATGTTTTGAATCATTCTTTACTTCTTTTAACTTACTAATTTTTTTCCATATGTTATACAACTCCAAATGATTTGAAACTTTTTTGACATGTACTTTACTTAGGTGGAATAAGGAATTTAGAGAAGCACCACCCACATGGCCTTTTTTCATTAGGAATTTCACCTTCTAAAAGGTAGCTGCCCAATTTTTCTCAAAACATTTTTGAATATTCAAACCATTCTAACTTCCAATCCATGAGGTGGAAAACTCTAAATTTTTTTCCACATCTTCTAAAACTATTCTTCTACAAGATCCTACGATCACATATGCATAAAAAAAATTGTTTTCAAATTTGGTTGATGCTCTAAAAATGGCAATTTTGAAGAGTTTTTGGTGAAAACTTGGCTTGGTCCTTTAGAGCTTAACCAACTCTGTTAACCGACTTGAAACTTTACCTTCATTTATGACAAATGGAAATTCTGCTGCTCTAAGGGTGTCCTTTCATGTGAGCCTGATGATTGGTCAAGTTAAAAACATGTCACTCATAATCAGTCAGATGGGATTCCAAAAGAACTGGAACCCCCATCCAACCAATTATGTTTATTTTGACCGACCACTGGGCTCACATGGAAGGACGCCCTAACTCCCTTCCTAATTCTATTCCTAACGGTAAGTGTGCATGGACCTCTTGATTTGCCCATTCTCATTTAAATGTTTTCTCCTATTGTAAAAGGCAAGTCTTGCACCCTCTGACGTCACCGTCACCCCACTACCTAGTGGACGAATTTCATGATTACTCTGTGAGATTGTGTTGCAGCAGCTTTGGTGGCTTTGTGGCGTTTGTCATTTTGCTCTTGCAGAAGAGAAGAGGACGGCAATGGTGCGTCACTCACTCGATCGAAAGTCGAACGCCAAAATATGGAAAACTACTAATATGGTGGCTCTGAAACGGCCTCTTCTTATGCTGCAAGGATCCCACCTACTCGCCCTGTTGTTCGGGTACCATTCATGCAAGATGTCCGTCGTTTTAGGGACAAAAAATTAGAAAAAAAGTGAGAGAAGAACAAGCACTGATAAGAACTACTATACTAGAGTTTCAGTGAAACTCTCCTAGAAATTTTCAGAGAGACACGCTTCGGACGCCATCCGAGATATAAAAATATACTGCAGGCATGGCACCAGGTATCTTTGTGAGGATTGTAAAGGAAGCAGTGAAGAGAACACCCTTGCCGCTCGTTTGCTGATAACACCATATTCGTTAAATTGGGATTAGCATACATTTTGGGACTTCTACATATTGCAATTTTGAGAGCATTTTGGTGGTTTAGAGTGAGTTTTATGATGATTTCTTCAAGACCTTACATCAATGCTGTAGGATCTTGAAGAAATTATCATAAGACTCACTTTAAATCACCAAATATACTCAAAAAAATGCAAAATGCAAAAGTCCCAAAATGTACCCTCTTTCCCAATTTAACTAATATGATGTTTGATACTGATACCATAGCTGATACAATAGCCTCTACACGCCGGAGACGAGTTCACAAGCATCGACGATGCCGACCTTTGTTTGGTTTCCGAAAGTTTCGAGTTTCGAATGTAAAGAACTAAAAAGAGCTCGCTGGTTGCCAGTTGCAGAAGTGTTGAACCTAAAGCTATCACGTTGAGACGGCTGGCGAGGAATGACTGGCCGAGGATGCCCGGGAGTCGAGGACCTATCTTTACGCTTGAAGTCTTGCCTTATTTAGATGGTCTCCCTGTCAGCGAGGGGAATGTCAGAGCATTAGAATTGCCTTTATTTAATGCAGGAAATCCTGTGAGATCTTCCGGCGCTGCACCTGTAGTCATTATTGGAGTGCTCGATGCCAAGTCTGCATTCCGTTAGAAACTAGCGTTGGTTTTGCCTAGTTTGGTGGAGGTCTCATGCCCAGGTTCTTGTGCCCTAGGCCCTTTTTTCGGTGCACAGATGATGCAGTCTCAGAACTGGATTGATCTGAGGTCGAGGGAGACGAGAAGACTCAGTGGACGGCTATGGAGAAATGGCTAGGGTAGGCTCTCAACGGCAACAGCAAATGCATGTCTAAGCAGGGTCGGTATTCGAGCGCCACACAAGCTTCAGAATTATTGTTATCCGCATACTAGACCAACTGGACACTTATGCTCTCGAGCGAACCAGCATCCCGAGTGGGTAAACCAGACACATCAGAAGGTAAGCTATCTTCAGACACATTACAAGGTAAGCTATCTTCAGACACATTACAAGGTTAGCTATCTCCAGCTACAGTACTTTTGTGAGCATTCACGACTGCGTTGCTCGAAACAAAAGAGTGTTAAACTGGTTGCTTAAAACTCAAACGATTGCCTCTTCTCTTGAGACGGAAAAGTTACCTTTCTGCACTCATACATACCAAGACATCGATAAGCAATGTAGTAATATTACTCATTAGAAAAGTACCCGAAAGATAGACTCGGAGAGCTCAACGTGGAATATATATCGGTAGTGGTGCGCATTGAACCCTCTTGCTAAACCTTTTGATCTCTTAAGTTGTAGCACCTTTGTCGGTTAGGAAGGAAATGCAGCAGTCTCGATTTTGGCTGGGGTTTGGTACTCCACGATTACTAGCATCTCAGAGATCAATCTCTGGAATCTCTAGCCAGATCAAGACTGAAGGGTATGACTCGTGTATGCATGCCTTGGATCTCGACCCTTCATGTATTTCTTTACTACCCTGTCACGACGTTTCGTTGTTGTGTGCTCTTCACTATCAGTGTGGTTGCAGTGGAGAGTATATAATGCGGAGAGCGTGAATATAAATACCCGTGATTTCATATACATTTCTCTAAGTATGTGACTCTCAGTTTTCCCACCGATTAGTCTCAAAAGGAAGATATTTATCCGGAAGTCACCAGCTCAGTATGAACGAGTTTAACAACTGACAAATGTTGAGATTCGTAGGGAAATGTGAGACTTCCAGAAAAATGCATTCAGATTCCCCCCCCCCCCCCCAGGGAATCTAGGGGACCCATGGTGGATTTGACACGAATTCACAAATAAAATAAAGGTTTACAGCCAAGTCATTTAAGTTCTTCTAGACAAAGTAATCAGATAGGCCTAGTGGACTAATGGAGTCGGTCGTGTACAGGAAATCAGACCTTGGGTAATCATCTGAGAATATTAACATGTTTTTGGTATTTTTCAAACTGTGAACTTGTAATTAGTCGGTCAGAGTTCAAGTATTTTTAGCCTATGTATGCTTCTAACACATTCACTTGTTTGAGTTGTTTCCATTCGACCACTGCAGTCGATCTTGAGAAGTTGGTTTAGGGTTCATATTACTGAGATAGCTTCAAATTCTGCTTCCAATCCTTGCTATAGACGTGACGTGCCCTGACGTCGATAGCGAGGGTTTGAATACCTACGGATTGCATCTAAAGAGGAACCGGTTTTTTTTTAGGGTAACAGATACTTGCAATTGACCAAGATCTATGTACAACTTGAATGCGGTTTCCTTGCTGAAACTGAAGCCTAAGCGTTTTCACAACTTAATGATTTACCGCATGGTCCGTGCATTTTCCACGTCAGTCTCAAGTGAGTTCTTTTATCAGACTCTATCTCAAGCAAGAAAAAGTGACACCTGAGTGAGACTTCAAATTCCAAGGGTTGCCTTTGAACGGAGCACTCCAGTTACCTTCATTGAAGTTCGAACGCATCAGTACAGTTCTGAGGTCATGTGCATGAATCTTTTAATAAAAGTTAGAGTCTAACTTAGGATGGCTTTCTATGTCTCCATTGCAGCAAGTTCACTGGAAAAGCATAAAGACTCGGAGACAGGCATACACGCATGAAAGTCCAAGTGAGAGCATAATTACCGTCGACTTCGAGCAGAGAGCCAAATATCATCTTGTAAGTTCAACAGTTCCTAGCACTTTTCTATCTTAGTTAGCAGTCTTTGTGTTTGGTGAGCATGTACAGAGTCTGCATGGAACTCTTTACGAAAAGCAACTCAGTAAAAATTGTTTTATTGCCATGATCCTTTCCCATAATTCCGGAGGCCCCACTGCTTTAGGTGATTATCTGTATCTGGAACCCATAATTAGGCTGAGGTGTTGTGTGGCCAGGCTGCGTCTGATTTTGCCAGGATGTACACATGAGTTGAAAGGCTCATTTATATGATAATATATATGTCCAGCCCTGTGGTTTTGTAGGAGAATTATGGTACCAAATACGAGAAAGAAAGAAAAAATATAAAAGGCATTAAAATTTAGCAAAAAATGTGGAAGCAGGTAGATTTTGCAAGATCTCTTTTTCTTTATCTGATATATTGCTTTCTGGGGTATACGAAAGTGTTAAAACTGCATCGGTAAGGGATTGAGAGATAATCATGAGTTTTAATTTTAAAATTTTGATTTAACTCAAACTCTGATGAAGAGGGTGCCTGAGGCCACGAACCCCGATGGTCCTGTTGCATCTATTGCAGCTTCAGCCTTCAGATGCTTATGATCAACTTGGGTAGTAGGTCCAGGCTGCTTGTCTGGTTTATCTGACCATGTTTGATGTCAAAAGGATTATCTGCAACTAGCTTAACACCGTACACAGAAAGTGCTCACATTTTTATTTTTTCTAGAATGTGGATACTCTGGTGATTGCACTGCCAAAAGATTAAAATGAGTGGCCCGACTTTTTAACTCCGGACTTTCCGTGCTGGTTATTCTGTGATTTCAGTTGGTGCACTTCTGGACTCGAAGCCTTAAGCAGTTTTAATTCTTTGCTTCGTTTACGTTCACAGCAGAATTTGTGAGAGAACATATTACTTGCTGATATGTTTTTACTGCGTATTTCATGCAGTATGAGCATATTGCCTGCAGTGCATGCATCAGGATTGTCTCGCTAGTGTCACCGTGCAGATTTACTTAAGCGGTGATATATTTTGGTGTAACTTTACTGGTAAGTGTAAGTATTGTCGTATTCGTTACACTGGCGCCTTTCAAAGCGCCAAAATCTTGACTTCCAAGTGCCCATAGCTCCAAAAAGGAGGACTATAGGCCCGGGATTTCAGCAGGCAATTGAAACTGCGCCAATGTAACGAATTTATCGCCACTGTGATACTCAAATCACCCGTATCTGATTTCGGTTTTGTTATCTCGATTGACCAACAGTTTCATAGTACTATTTTTGCACTTGTATCTCTTGGTAATTCTCTGTCGTCCAATTATCTCAGTCTTGTGCTCAGTTGAACTAGATTTTAGTTAAGCTGCTTTGTCATTTGCTTCGTCATTGTAGTAATATTCTTCTGAACTAATTCCTTATAGGACTGATAAGATTTAGCAGCCTCGTCAAGTAACACTCTTTGAACTTATATTTATAACTTGGCGTTTGCAGGACCTAGAGTACCACCGCTTTATCAACCAAGGTCCAATTGCAACATACTCAAGCACTCAGGCACGCTTGCAAGGAACAACTAATGCTTTTCAAATTCAATTGTGACCAGTTGCAAAGGAAGTTCCAGAGGTGAGACATTAGCTTGCCCAGTACTCTGACTTCCAGTTAGGCATCTGAATGTTTGGAGACACGAATATGTTTCTGTTATCTGCACCCAAGCTCCTTCCGGAGCTGAAGACCCTAACTGTAACTATTCTTAATGCAAGTGTTAACATTTCGTACGAACCCTGATTGAATGCTTGGTGTTCGCACTGGAACAGAGACTGAATCCTAACTTGCTACGATAAGCTAGAAGTCCTGTCAGTAGCACAAGCGTCATACTCGCAATCTTGAAACTAGAGTTGCTAGTTTTACAGTTCAGCTGCAACTGATATTGTTGGAGTTAACATGCAACCTCAAGTTTGAATCATCGTCGTTAGTTCTCTCTAGACGAGAGGATTATTGGACCCGGAAAGAGTGGATCCTTTTTGTGGTTTTCCTTGATTATTCTGCATTCATTGATGCTACTAACGATCTTGGACTTCTCACAAGTTACTATTAACTAACTTTTTGAGGATAATCTTATGTGCTCTGAATAGTAATACGAAGATTGCTTCTGCACCAGATTGGAACACCTGGCCACTATTTAGCACGGTGTGAATAGTGACATGCATAGTTGTCCTGGTTCACGTAGCTGAGAATGTATGGCTCCGTGCCTTCGGATTATTCAGTTCCTTGAAGGCCGGTAGGACTGTCTTCAGTTTCGGTAAATCTTGGCCTAGTTTCCGAAGATGTTTCTGATTTTGTCTGTTGCTGAAACTAGTGACTTACTCTTCCATTCAATACGGAATGTGAGAAACTAGACTGCCACCTTGGAATCGTAAAGGAGCCATGAGATTAGGTTTCGGTGAGGTCACCATGCTGGTCGGTACTGCTTAATCATGACTGCAGAATTAGCTAGGTTGAGTTCATTAGACTGACGTTGTAGAGTTCTACTGATACTTTCACAGTTGACTTCGGTGTTACTATTTGGTGCGTGCTTTCTTGCTAGTGTTGGCAAACTAGAGTTTGGATAGTAAAGAGGAAGTTTACCCCGAACTAGTTGAACTTGATCTCTTGTAGAAAATGTTGCTAAATGAACTAAGAAACGGTTGTTGGAAGTGTACGTTTTGACTGTGAGTTTTTTTGCTGATGTAGCGTCCATGGTTAAGTTATGTGCTCGTGGGTCGTTCTGAAGCCCGAGGAGGCGAAATTCTGTGGGGGTATACGAATCGAGCTTCTGCATACATCACTGTAAGAAATCTCGATTTACTCCTTTTCTTCCTGAAAAAAACAAGCTAGAGCATAGAGTGTAGATTGGTGTCTAATATGTCGTTCTAGATACACAGGATTCTTGAATGTGTATGTGCTAATATAATAGGCATCGATATTGTGTAGAAAATATACACTAGTAGTCTAGTATTAAGTGTAGCTTGCATGATTGTCAATTACTTTGAAGGACAGTAAAATCAGATTCGAGCAATGAAGTCCAATATCGTTGAATTTTGTTGTCCTGCTTGTGTTATTGAGACTTAGCTGGAGCATAGTATTTACAGCTACCACTGAACCGTTTTTTTAAGGTCGGGTTGAGTGTGTATCGTGCTCACCAGTAGGTTGGTTCAAATATCTGCCTGCCTTGCTCTGTTCTCACTCATGTATGCTTGCATTTGAGTTCTTACACTAAGTAATTATAGTCTGCAAATTTTTGAGCGACAGGTGACTGAGCTTTCCCGAAACGTTACTTCCTGGCGTTATGTATATTACGGTGTTTTGCTTGCTGCATACATATACTGTACTAGTACAGTCTCGTTTAAGCTCGAGTAAGACAGGGCGTCCAGAATGTCCATTGAACGTGGTAGACTTCCAAATTAGATCATTGGACTGGGGCCTGCTAACTGTGCAAAGCTTAGTCAGCCCTTTATAGGAAGAACAGGACAAATGGAAAGGCGCATGCACGTTTCAGTAACTATGGCATGCAGACGAACTTCGAATCGACGTTTATCATTGCAGAGTGGCTGCCTGGCTGGTCAAGGATGAATATGAATTAGTGCATGGAGAATGAAATTGTCACTGAAACTCGCAAAGTCCGTAACATTATTCGAGCCGGAGTGTCATCTGAGTCCAACCAAAGATAACAATAAGATAACTCTTCTTGGTTTATACATTACACAAGATTCCTCTGATCATTTTATGTTCCCTGCATGGTCCAAAAGGTAGTTTCTTCTTCCCTTTGAGCCCGTTTTTCAGCACCTGCCATTATTTTTCATTATTCAACAGAATACTTTGCCGTTTGGATCTAGTGTGAGAAGTTTCTAGCCCCTAGCTAACTTGCTAAGCAGTGTAATGATTGTAGGTAGGCTCAGAAATTCGACATAATTTCCTTGTTGAATACGTTATTACATTATTCCTATCGTCCTTGTAGTAAGTCGCTGTACTCGAGTCTTTTCGTAAAACATTCTAAGAGCATCTCCTGTCATACACGCCATACAGGCAAGTGCCGGGCCCTGGCTTGGCCTGGCTGCAGACTGGGGTCCAACGTGGACCCGCCAAACATAAAAAGTTGGCAGGCCACGCCAAGATCTGCCTCGGATACGCCAAATTCCGGTGACGTACTTAAATTTTCCTGCGCTTGAATCTAGCGTCTTGTAGCGTCTTTTTTTTGTAAGTTTACTCTAAAGCTCCGGTAGAGAACATTCTGTTCGCACCTCCCTCTGTGTCGATTTGTTTTTGAAAACATTCTGTTCGCACCTCCCTGGGTGTCGACTTGGTTTTGAAGTTATCTCTCTCTTCTCGTTTTGTCGTGTACAAAGCTGCGACCCCACCAGCAATCCGTCGTGTGCTCGTTTAGAGAGCAAGGTTGGATGTCAGGCTCGCGGCCGCTCAGTTTCATTTTTTCAGGCCACCGTAAGTCATAATCTCTTAGTGTAAGAGCTAGCGTGCAAGAATGCAAGAGTGAGAATAGAGCAAAGCAGGCAGATATTTGAATCAACCTACCGGTGAGCACGGTACACAGTCAACCGACCTTAAAAAAAACGGTTCAGTAGTAGCTGCAAACACTATGCTCCAGCTATGTCTCAATAACACAAGCAGGACAACAAAATTCAACGATATTGGACATCATTATTTGAATCTGATTACTGTCCTTCAAAGTGATTGACAATCATGCAAGCTACAATTAATACTATCATATATATTTTCTACACACTATCGATGCCTATTAGCACATACACATTCAAGAATCCTGTGTATCTAGAGTGACATATTAGACACCAATCTACACTCTAAGGCGTAAGAGCCATTTGGCACCCTCCATTTAGCTCGCAACGCTGGAGATGGCACTGACCCCTGCTTATAAATCTGTTAATTTACAGAGAATCCTGCCCTTCTGATCTCCAGAGCAGGTTCGCATGTTACACTCACGAGCTAGGTTCACTTCTGCACTGACATGTTTGCCAGGCCTCAGGCGGTTCATCTCCCAATCGGATGATGAGTTCTGTGACATGGCATTGCCATAAAACTGTGGTGCACATCTGTATAATACTAGAATCATCTCTGAACCCCAATAAACGCCATATTCGTTAAATTGGGAAAACGCGGTTCCCAAATTGAACTTCACCTTAAACCCAAAAAGTTACCTTAAACCAGATTTGAAGGTATCAGATTTAGTCCAAGATGAGGACACGTGTACCAAAAAACCATTGCTTAAACCTAGAGCTTGGTTTAAGGTGATCACCTTAAACCAAACCTGCAGAAGTCCCAAATTCAAACAAATTTCCCAATTTAACGAAAATGACGTTAATATTGCTGGCATTTCTATCAGCCATGAGGAAATCTGCGTGGCCCTGACTCCCTGAGGTATGGCAATAGACTGGACTCTCTTACGCAATATCTAGTGCTGCACTATTTAATGCCATGTGCTTGAGTGTACAACTGTACATGGGAATTTTCTTCACATGGGAAAGTTCAATATCCATGTTGCTGTTACTTGCAGAATGGGTGCAAAGTCACACATGCACCGAATGACACGAACAGTTAATACTCTCAAGAAGGCGGAGTTTCCAAGCCGCAAAGACTCTGGAGCTGGGAGGGTAGATTGTGTGACTAGAAACAGATATATTTGGTTATCTGTAAGAATTTTCATGACCAGAGTTATGTACACAACATACGGTAGATTAGCAAATTTGAATAAAACAGTTTTTTCAGGAAATAGTCGTAGGATCTGGGCATCTAGCCAAGTATGACGTGCTCGGATCAGAATCAGATTCAAGAAAACACATTGAGTGAGCCTTTCTGTAAACTAGATACTGGCTGCTCAGTGTACAACAAAATGGTTGCAACACATTCATGTCCAATTACAGAAAAATTCAGATTCCCAGTGCCAAATAGTTTGACATAGTTTTGCAAAATGAATAAAGGTCACTCACATAGAATGATTCCATTTTTTTCAATTGAAGATATGTTTCAAGTACACAGGTAGGTAGATCCTAAACACTGTTCTACATAGAACTAGATGCTGAAAACAACAGCGTAGACGTATTATCTAAACGCTTGCTTCTATCGAAGCCGATCCTCCTCTTGTTGTGCGGCGAACAACGATTCTTAAACGTCGACAACCATTCTTCCTTTCGATAACTTGCTTTCCGCTGCACAGGAACAAGCACGACCACCAGAAGAATTGCAACTTCATAGATACAACTCTATATCAAGACTCGTCAACTCTTGTTAGTAACTAGGCAAGAATTTTACAGGATGGTTGATTATAAACTAAGTACATCCACCTTGACATACGCCACTACAAAAACAGATGTAAGCTAATATACAATCTGTTATAGGATACTTTCTTTATCACATCTGATCGAGCCTTGTAGTACCTTGTAGTAAGCCCATTTCTCCCACTGAACTTGACACAGTTAGTCATTCACTTCGTAGAGAATCGTATATAAAATCAACCTGGAAGTAAAGGCTAAGACGATCTCCGAAGCGATAATTCAGACAATAAGTCAGAGGAATAAACACGAACTGGAGTTATGAATCAAACATGAAACACTCCTACCATTACACCCAACCCAAACCTGGAACCAGGGATGATTCAGATCACTGCTGCTTCTGAATTGAATCACAAAACCAAATGACTGACAAGGTCGGTGACAACGAGAGAGGGCACGCAAGAACAAATCCATGCTCGGTGCATGCATACCTTCCAGCGTGCTCTCTCTCGTTGTCACCCACCAAAACTCTCAACCAACTTACCAGCAGGGGATGGATCACATTCCCTGTTGCAAAATACCACATCCTTCGAAAGTCCCAAAATAGCAGGACATAAAACAACTTGACATGGAACATCGCAATCAGTTTGATAGCAAGCACGCCCTGGTGAGCACAAACATATATAGACTGCTCTGAGAAAGTAAGTACTGGAGTATGGATGATGAAGAGCCTCGGCACAAGACAAGACTGTGTCTGTGCTGTTGTTGCTGTTGCCACAGGTCCTAGAGCACTCTATTCTCTCACAGTACTTACTAGTTAGACAGTGAGGCTGGGCCCTAACTTACTGGTGGACTGAAGAATGAGAATGTAGGAGGAGGAGCAGCATTTTAAAGGGAGCATTCAGCATGGTCCTGGTCCTGGGACCCCCACGGGTCCCGGTGTGTGCTGCCCCCGGTACGATCTTTCGCATGTGCTCCCATTCGTCTGGGATTTAAAATACTAAATAATATTTGTTTGGCGCTCCCCCCTGGAATGAGTGGAATCTACCTGCCACCAAGCGTCGCAAATGTGGCCCTTGTAATGGTATCTGATTCCCCTAGATGCCTCTTGTAGAGGTACCAACTACCACGGTCCTGGTCTCCTGGAAGAACCGGCGGCTAGTTCAAAGCTAGCCTAGCCATTAAATTCTGTTTTTTTTTGGAAATTACAAATAGGGGCATGAAAACGTAAAATATTACAAATAGGGGCGCATTTTCAAAATAATTACAAATAGGGGGCACAATTCAAAAAAAAAAATCTTTTTTTGTAAACTTTTTTTTGTTTGGACATTGATTGATTTAGATACATCACATTAAATGTTAGTCAACTTCCAAAAAAATTAAAAGTTTCCAAAAATTGCCATCCCCTTTACTAGTATTTCTTTATTTAGGCTTCATTTGGAGTGACTTTTAAGTTTTTTAGAAATTAGCTAACATTTAATGTGATACATCTAAAACAACCACTATACAAACAAAAAAAAAATTACAAAAATTTACATTTTTTTAAAAATTGCACCCCTATTTGTAATTATTTTGAAATTGAGCCCCTATTTGTAATATTTTACGTTTTCATGCCTCTATTTGTAATTCCCCCCCCCCTTTTTTGGTCACACAACATGCACCCAACAACGCAAGCAGGTAAGGAAAATTTGGACAAAAATGGATGGAATCAATGAGTTTTGTATGTTCATCCGTAAACTCTACAAATTTTAGTAACTTTCATCCAACTTTTGGCAAACCTTGCTTTTGAGTTGCGTGAAGAGGAGCCTGGCGATTTCATCCATTTTTTTAGCTAGTTTTCTTAGTGTTGTGGGAGTTAGTCCCAATTTGAGGTAAGATTGTGGTAAAAATTTGCCAAAAATTTTAACGCTGAGCTAGCTGCTTAAACTTGGAAATAATAGTTCGTAATCTTATATATATAAAAGAATACATTCACATTATAATTGGCTAAGAGAGTAGTTGCAGTGTTGTGGTGCAACTACCAATGACATGTTGTGAGCAGCTCAATCTAATTGGTTAAAGAAGAGTTTGTGGTGTAACATCAAGTAATCCCATACTTTATTGTTAACCACCACATGAGAGAGGGGTACATGGTGCAAAGGAGTTTTTTTGGCTTAAGCGGCCAATATCCTACATGGGCCAACCGGTTATCTAGAGTATACTCCCAGCTAAGTCTATAGAAATAAAGAATATTCTCCTATTTTCCTCTTAAATTGTCGGTTTTTTCCCTAAACTTTTGAATTCAATTTGGCAATTCTCAAAATCAACCGGCTAGCTTGTAACTAAATGCCAATACTCTTTGTACATTTACTACATGTGTAAAGGAGTTTATACTAAATCTTTCTAGTGGAGGACCAATAAGAAAAAGAAAAATACATGAATGAAATGATTTGCATTGAGAATTTACTTTGAATTAAGTTGTTACCTCCATTGGTACAATGGGTACCTAAACTCATTTAAACATATTGGCTGAAAACCGGTTTTAAAAAATACAAATAAATAAATTATAGTATGAAACAAAGAAGATAACCGGAGTAGTTCATTAATAAACGGGTTCAATATGAGAATTTGAGGGAAATCAACCGGAGTTGGTCCAATTTTTGAAGCTCCCGGGTAATTCTCTGGACCAGTGTTTTTTTCTCCATTCCTCACCGAGGTGGATTTCATCCGCTTACCTCCAAACCTCTTTGAGTTATTTTATCAGACAAACGTTATTTTGTGAGCAACTGTTCAATGACTTTTCACCCTCTCAGTCCTTAGGTGCTTTTTCTCTCCCTTCCCCAAATTTAAAAGAACTTGTGATATTAACCCTTAAACGCCAAGCCCATTTTTTTTAAAGAGCACTAAAAACTAGCCATTTTTAGTCATTTAATTCTGATCAGATTTTTTTTTTTTTTTTTTTTTTTTTACAAATTCGGCCATAGGACTTTGCATTAAACTTACACAGGAAGCCATGGTGTAAGTTGCATGAGGTTTGACCATACGGATTGAGAGATGTGAGCGTTTGAAGTTAGTATAAAAAGTGTTTTAGACTTCTGCTCAAAATTTTTAGGTTCCTTTGATTGCATATTGTGGATATTTTTTGCATTATGAATGCAAGAGAACTTTGTCCAACATGCTCTAAATTGTGTTAAGTATATTTCTACAAGTTTTCATGGCCAAACATGACTAGAAGTTGGAACAATGAACAATCCATTCATGGGCTTGCAATGTTGTAAACATGTGCTTGAAAATTACACTACACTAAGGTTTTTCACAAATCACATTTCCAATGGATTTTTTTTTAAACAAAAATCTTGACAATGAACAAGAGTTTTTTGTCTTCATTGACAACCAC
Source organism: Ulota crispa (assembly GCA_963920765.1). Taxonomy (NCBI): domain Eukaryota; kingdom Viridiplantae; phylum Streptophyta; class Bryopsida; order Orthotrichales; family Orthotrichaceae; genus Ulota; species Ulota crispa. Next base: position 6,383,757 of record OY987251.1, on the reverse strand, counting down.
AAATAAAAAAATGAAAAAAAAATGAAAACTCAAATAGCTATTGCAATTCAAAAATTAATGTATTTATCAAATACAATACTATATTTATGTAGTACACTATTGTTTTAGGTATACTCCAATGAAAGACCATGGCTTAATTGATTGCCCTTCAGAGCAATCAACAAAAAATGAGATGGCCGACATGCCCGACATGTTCCTTGAATAAAAAAAACTCGTAAAACACCAATCAATTTTGAACCATAAATCCAATTTTCATAAAAATTGTACTCTTACATTCGTGCGTAACCCTTGCAAAACTCCATCTTACGAAAAGACTTCAAAAAAAACCCCAATCAAACAAGCATGCCCAAAATATATTTTGACCCCCGTAGGTCATAGGGACAATAGACTTTTTGGAGTGGATAAAAAATTATATCATGAGACAAACAACGAAGCCGCTCTTTTTAATACAAAATAATTGAATGATGATAGGATGGAAGTCATGGAACGTGCAAAAAGAGATGACTTTGACATATTGACATATTCCAAGAACCCAAAGAAAACATCTGGAAGAATCATTGCTTAACCATCAAATGAACATAATTTGGTCTATGCTAGGCAAAGCTCCCACCATCAAATCAACATAGTTGTTGGTTACGTTTTCAAAATCATTTTTAGTTAATGTAATACTTGAAATTAAAAGACTTTTTTTTTGTTTTTTTTTTCAACAGGTTTTGGTGTTCATTTGTAATGGACTTTAATACATGATATTTTAAAGTTTCAGATGAATTAATTAGAACATGTTTATACCAACCATATTCCTAATCCATTACTGAGTACTTCTGAATAGGTCCAAATTACATTTATTATAGTATATGCATAACGAAATCTCAATTTGTTTAAAATGGAATCATTATTTTAAGGTATCTCTATTGTAAAGAAGTAATTTTAAATTCAAATTTCACTTTTACCACCAAAACGTTGTAATTCTCTATCATAAAGCATAGGGTGTTCGTTTGTCACCTATATGAAGTTCAAAAATGGGGGCACAAAAAGGGAAAGGTAAGGAAAAGAAGGGTGAGAATTCCCCAAAAAATTAAGAAAGACAACTTAAAGCACAAATGAGGCATACTTGTAATTATATAGGAGCAACTATGTTATTAACCCCTAAATGCCCAAGCCAATCTGAGCTTCTTGGAATTTCCATGAAATTGAACAATCAATCAACCTTTTCATAAATTCCATCAAGTTTTTTCAATTGTAACTGTACAATTTTAATCAAAACACATTAAAAATTACATGGGAAAAGAAAACACAACAATATCACTTATAGTTTGAAACATTATAATGTTTGAACATGAGGGTGTTAAAATTGCAAAAGTGACTTGAAGTCTTCCAATCCTCATATCACATGTCAAATCTAAAAATTTGGTAACCAAAAAAATATGAAGTTTAAGGTCATTACATGTCTAAGATTGATTAATTTATGGCTTTACAAATTTACTCCTACATTTTTTTTCAAAGGATTTCTAATGTAGATTTTCTCCAAGCTCTAGTGTATTTGAGGCTCATTTTCAAGATATTCCAATACTAGAAAACTCAAGATTGCAATGGAAACCCTTGTATAAAATCTTGAGTAGAAAAATCATCAACTTTCATTTTCAAGATTAGATTATTAATGTTGAAAATAGACTTGAAAAAAAACTAGTATTGAAAAAAAAGTACTAAAAGTAGTAACTTGATAAGGTTTTATTTGTCTTCAAAATTTTGTAGAGATCCAAATCTGGTTGCTTGGGCATTTAGGGGTGAAAGCCATATAACCAGAGCTTACATTCTAAACTTGAAAATACTACAAAAATAATATTCTTTCACAAATCTTACATGGGTACATGGGTAGTTGGTGTTTGAATATGAAAAGCGCGTTGCAATTGTATGATTTAATTACGTAAAACTTAAAAGAATAATTCAGCATTTTTATTGTTTAACCCCTAAAGTACTGAACATCCTTTTTTGGCAACAGAGCAATTTTGGGCAGCTCACTGGGTGATGGCACAGGGTACCCCTAAAATGGCCTGCCGGACCTCCAAATAGGATAAATATTTCACTTGCACTCGTGAGTCTTGATTGTTTTGGTTTAGCAAAAAAATTGAACTTGCAAGTGATGAGACATTTTTCTTCAGCTTTCCTTATGTTGAGACATTCATTTAAAAAGTGTTCCTTCCATTAAAAGGACTTTCTTGATTTTTTTTCACACCATAAAAGTGATTAGAACCCAAATGTCATGATCAAGGCTTTTTTGACTTGTAATTTGTAATGGCTCCCTAAAATGAACTATTAACATTTTGATAATTTTGACCATATGGGCACCTAGAAACAAGTATATGTGCATGCTTTTGCCACTTTTTTTTAAAAATTACAAATTTTTAATGTTCTTTGTTGGACGTGGAAAAACTCACATGAAATTGTCCCTAAAAGAATTCATAACAACTAATTTTAATAATATATGGACTAATACACTTTAAATTCATGAACCATAGAAGCTTGCACAACTATAAATGCATTAACCTAATTCCTACTAACCAAATTTGTAGTCCGGATGAGTCCTTTTCTTCATTTTGATGAAATGAGACGGTTCCAAAACTTCTCACAAAATCGCTCATTTGGACATGATAACATTCAGCATTTGAAAAAGTATATATTTTTTCTAATCTACAAGTATAAGCAACTTCCTGCCAAAAAATATACAACAAAGCACTATCTAGTAAGATGTAATAAATAGCAAAAGTATCATGGGTATGGCCAAATTAGGCCTAAGCAGTCCTTAATTTTTGGTTACCTTGATTGTGCCATCACCCCACTATCAATGGGGTTTTCATTTTTTTCCATTGAAAATTTCACCCATGATGTGTCCAAGGAGTAGCTTTAAGGCCCAACAATTTTCATAAATTTTGACTTCATAATTCAAAAGTTATTTACATAGTTTTCTTAGCTTGGCAGGCAGCCAAAAAACTTCTTTAAAAATTACATTTTTTGACTTTTGTTTTTTGAAATTAGTTCTTTAGATTTTTGTGTACTTGAAAAGCTTTTAATCATTCCATTTTTATCAATGCGATGAAAGTTATGAGGAGATTTTGTTTGCAGGCAATTATGGATTCTCTACTCTAAAATAAACTTTGATTTCCATTAATTTATTCAATTTTCAATATTTTAGAAAAAAGACAAAACCAAAAGATTCAGATTGTTTACCACAACATTATAGTCATTGGGATTGAAATTTTTCATTACCATAATTAAATTCTTAACAATTTAGTGGTTTGAATCATTCTCTACTTTTTACTTACTATTGTTTTTCCATGTGTTTTACAATTCCAAATGATTTGAAATATTTCAAATGTGTATCTAGCATGCTTTGAAGAACAAATCCAAAAAAATTACAACCATTTTGGAGTTTGTTTCATACAAATACAACCTTGTAAAGTGCAGCTGCCCGGATTTTTGCAGAGACAAAAAATGGCTTTTTGTCAATTCAAACTCAAATATCTAACAATCTACATGGTGAAAACTCCTGAATTTTTTTTCCACATTTTTTGATACTAGTCTAGTACAAGATCTTATGGCTACATTTGTCAAAAAAAAATCTAAATTTGATACTTGTACTAAAAATGGCAGTTTTGGAACGATTTTGATGAAAATTTGAGCTTAGTGTTTTAGGGGTTAACAAAACCATATGAAGCTGATTGTGTTAAGTTCTTCTTTGCAACACAAAATTTTACGTTAGAAAGGAAAAACTCAACACAATCAGCTTCATATAATTTTGTTAAGTGAAACGTAATTTTTTGCAATTTTCTTCTATCTAGAATAGACCAATGCGTCTACATAATTAGAACTTTCTTCTTTAAGATACAATAGAAACAATGATTACAAAAAAAATGGAGGGATTTTTTATGTAATTTCTTCCTAAATGTTCTTCGGTAGAACTATTAAGCCAAATTACCACCATCACGCTAATTTCAGTTTTTTTAGGTGACTCTTATAAAAAAAAATCTGTTGAAATAAGTACTTATCATATGTTAAATCTTATACTTATAAAAAATGCCCCCCTTATCTGTCCGTTGGGTAATTACTACCGAACTGGCAAGTAAGAGGGGGCTGGATGAGGATGTATGGGGTAGGAGGGGGATGGATGGGGATGGATGGGGATGGATGGGGATAAAAGGGGATGGATGGGGATGGATGGGAATGGGGATGGATGGAGGATATATAACAGAATGTGATTTACCAATTTGGCAATCTTCATGCCACGTGGGTAAATAAATCCACATGGATAAAAACTTGCTTGGGCAAAATAATTGCATAGGTCATAATCTGCATAGGCAAAAATTTGTGTAGGTAAAATTTGTGTGAGAAAAAAATGTATGCGTAAAAAACCTCATGTGTAAAAAAATGTGTGGGAAGATAATAAAAAATTTAACAAAATTTTGTGGGTAAACAAAATTGCATGAATAATTACTACATGGATAAAAAATTGTGTAGCTATTAATTTAATAATATTTTATTGTGTGAAAAAATGATGACATTATTTTTATTGCATGGGTAAGAAACTCTATGAATACCATATTCATTAAAATGAGAGTTTTCCATTGAAATGAGAGGTAATTTAAAGGAAATTTGACTAAAGGTTTTATGTCAATTTAACTCAATTTAAGATTTGACTTAAAATTGGAAAGGTTTATTGCAATTTAGCTTGATTTGAGCTGAATTGCAATAAACCTTTCAAAACTATCCTAAGATTGAAAGGTTTTATGTCTCATTTGGTTATTTTGAGAGATGCCCAATCTCCCATTTTAATGAATATGGTGTTTATGGATATAAATAAAAAATGCTTTACTGCAAGGGAATGGTTTGTAACAAAGACAAATATTTTATTGCATGGGTAAAATTTGAAATTTGAGTGCTTGGATAAAAAGTAAGAATTATTTTCTTGCAAGAAAAACGTTTTGCGTAATTGGACCTAGAATTATTTTGCATCCCATCATATCAACGGGTGCCTATACTAGTTTTCTATCCAAAAAAAATTGGCTGGAAAATGAATTAAGACTTTCGAATGAAAACTACATACTTTTGTTCAATTCGGATTTCCATACACAAAGCTTGCTATTACAACAACTCACCAGTCTTAAAAAATTTGATTTTTTTCAAAGCCACATTTTACCAAGGAGTATTTGGATTGAGCAGATACTGACCTTTAGAGAAAAAAGTAGAAACACTGTAATTTTGATGCTGATCAAATCATAATAAAAAAACATGTCAGTAATCAATATATCAAATTTAAAAAGAGCAAAGCTCTTAGTTGTGTCATAAAATAATCAGTGATCCTTAAAGTGTCCTTGATAGATGGCTTATGCAACAATCTTACATTGTTTATAAAGTGAGATACGTTTACATCTATTTATGGTTCAAGATGTTTTCATGTAATACAATGTAGATGACTGTCTGTTCGGGGTCAAATGGGATTTCAGGCATGTACCTATGGCTAAATTATTTTGTGTGATTTTTGAAATTTTTATGGAAGATGGGGAATTCAAAGATATGTGTGAGCATCTTTTTTTTTTTTCATTCCAATATTTTTTGAAGAAGTAAAATACAAATTTCTGAAAGTTTGGGGAGGTTGGGTAATTTGGGCAGCCCATAAACATTTTTTAATTTACATTTTATTTAAACAAAAATCTGAAATTGGTTCTCCAACTTTACATACATGTGGGAAGCTTTGAATCACTCATCTCTATATATAATAGAATACGGGTTCAGTCAGTTAGGGTCGGGCATGATTGGGATCAAAAAGTTATAAATGGAATAAAGTAAAATCACTTATGGCTTCACTAGACGTTAACAACAGGTCATTGGCAGTTGCACCGTCACTTGCAATTGCACCACAACTTTCTTTAGTCTAAAAAAGGGCACGGGGACAGGGGGGCACGGAGATATGGGTGCATGAGGATAGGGTAGCATGGAAATAGGGGAAATGGGGGCACAAGGATAGGGGAGCACGGGAATGGGGGAACATGGGAATAGGGGGCATGGGGATAGAGGGTGGGGGCATAATTCCGTTGGTACGATGGATAGTATACTAGTTTAATTTCCAATAAATGAGATGAAAGTTATGAGGACTTTTAGTTTACTGGTCGATATGGAGCTTTTTAGTTCTTCAAAGAATGTTGGAATGAAGAAAAAATTAGATGCCCACACAGATCTTTGAATTCCTCATCTTCCATAAAGGTTTCAAAAAATCACACAAAAGTAGTTTAGCCATAGGTACATGCCCAAAATCCTATTTGTCCTCCAAATAGATAGTCAATCCTTTAGAGGTTAAAGATAGTTTTAGATTAAAGATTAAAAATCTACAAGTTTATTTTGATGATGGGAATATTTTGGCTTTTTAATTTTTATGAGAATAAGTAGACTAGAAAAGCCCTACAAATAAAAGTAAACTTAAAAGGTAATAATCTAGGACTTTTGTAGTCTTAACGTTCAGAGCTTAGGAAAGTGTTATGCATAGATGAAAAAAGAAAAATAATCTTATTATCTTTATTTAGCGTGGAATCTTAGGTTTAAAGTTCAAAGTATTTCCTATTTTAAAGGTTGTTTAAATAAATTGACATAAAACAACCACACAAAGTTTTCTTAATTCTCTATCATTTTGGCAAAATGAAGACTTGTAGAGGTTGTTTACCCCTAAAGGACCATTGTCCCTTTGGGAGACAAATGGGATTTCTGGCATGTACCTATGGCTAAACTACTTTGTGTGATTTTTTGAGACTTGTACGAAAGATGGGGAATTCAAAGATCTGCGTGAGCATATAATTTTTTCTTCATTCCAATGATTATTGAAGAAGTTATGCATGAATTTCTAAAAAAGAAGAGAAGGCGGGCAACCCAAAAACTTCTTTAAGAATTTCATTTTTTTATAATAAAAATATGAAATTGATTCTTTAGATTTCTATATATGCGGGAAGCTTTGAATCATTCACTTCTAATTGATGAGTGAGAAGCTTTAGTTTGCGGGGTAGTTATGGGCCTCCCAAACTTCCATTCCTTTTGCCCCTTGTAAAATTTGGTGTTTTACTTATATGAGCTCTTTGTGTATTTGTTTTTTGACTCTTTTTTTTCCAAGTTTTAGTAGACTAACATTCCTTGGTTTTCACCATTTGGATCAAAGTAATTTGGATTTCTTAATTTTACATAAATTCTCCAATTTTGCCAAGAGTATATGCAAATTTCATGGGGTTACAGCATTGCAAGATTTTACAAAGTACGATTCACACCTCCAATTCATTTGAAAATTCTCCACACTTACCTAGCTTGGTCTTCTACATGGCAAAAATAAACCTCAACTTTGCTTAGAGAATTTTTTATGATGTAGGAGAGGTCAAAGGCTTTTGAAATTTTTGGGGAGCAGGGGAAAAAAATCACTTCAAATGTCAATATCTCACTCCTCTACATCAATAATTGAGCTGATTTTTTTCCCACAAGTTCTTTACATAGTCTAAAATAAGATCTTGTAGCTGGATTTCCAAGAAAACTTTTTTTTCTACATTTCTACTCATTCCCCCAAAAATGGCAATTTTGAGTAATTTTCACAGCAAAAAGGGCTTGGTCATTTAGGGGTTAAGATAGCTGCACCTTCCTAAATTTATAATCTGTTCATATAATGTTTATACAGTACATGTTTTGGTGAACTCAAATTTTCTCAAATTTTGAGATAGTCCGTAGGAAAAATTTATATGTTGATAACAATAACTACTAAATATAACTTAACTACAACGATAGTTCTCTACTAGAGAGTCAAGTAAACAAGCAAACTTGAACGGAAGGTACTATACTATGTGAATAAATCGTTTTGGCCAAAATTTGAATGAGGTACTATAATATCTATAGTGTAATTAAGGTGAATATCAGAAGAGTTATTTTGAGTTTATCCTTAGTTTTGATGTTGCAATTTTCTTTTGACCATGTCAAAATTAATGTGTAAGGTAGGAGGCTCATGAATTGAGCCTCTAAGGGCTGAAACTTTTTGAAATATTTTTCAGTAGATTTCTCTTGAAAGACAAGAGAAGTTGACATCTAATCCAAATTGTTTCATATTTTTTTGAAGCTTTGTGGAATTAGTTATGAAATTTTGAAGTGGAAAAGTCAAAGGTCTCTAAAATGATGCACCTCCTCAAATGTACATGACTTATACATTGTTGAAGGGCTATGAAAAAAACATGTACATGTAGAGTACATTTGAGCAAGTGCACCATTTTAGAGCCTACACCAAATTAACCTCATACCCTAACCCCTAAGCGCCCCAGCGACCAGATTCTAATTGCTCCAGATTTTAAAGCCTTGTTTTGAGGCACAGGATCTAACTTTTTGGTCTTATTATATACTACAATTACGAAGCCATTCAAGTTGTCCATGTCAATGGAGTAATGGCGAGGAAAGCCAAATTGTTGTATTGGAGGAGATTTGATTTGGTGAAACACCGTACAGGGCAACGGGGGCGGTTTAGCAAGCAATGCTTTACGTGCTCCAGCCGGTCAATATCCCATGCAAGCTTCCTTGTGTAAGCTTTGTGATAGCGGGAAAGTTGTTGGCAAAGGTTCAAGCATGTTCTAGACCCTTATTATGGCAACTGTCACCGATTGTGCCGGTCATTGTTTTCCGTGCATTAGCAATTTGAAGCCCTAAAACTTGACATAAAAAGAAGTGCAATCTTCAATAATTTACAAGTGTGTGCATTCATATCTGATCTTGCTGCTCACAAATTTTGAGATGAGTTCGGGGCTTATAGAATTTTGTAAAAATTATCAAATAGCAACTACTTACAAAAAAATGAAATTTCGTCATCACATGTTGTTTGATCAAATGTTATAATCTCCCATCTCCCGCAGTGAATTGTTCCCAAAATTTGCAAACCATTTTTTAAATAGGTGTTCCACTATTTTCAATGGTCTTTTTTTGTGGATCATCTGATTGCCCGAGATATGATGCATCAAAGTTGCCGGTCTCCAAATACCCTGATTTTTGTGGATATGGGCCATACGGCCTGGGCGCTCAGGGGTTAACTAACATCCAACGGAGTATATCTGAACCTCCACATTTCCACATTTTCAGTAATCAATCGATTCAAATTTTGTGATTACAAAAGTGTCAACATGAGAGTTTGAAGTTGATAACAAATTTTATCAATTTATAAGTATTCTCAAAAATGGAAGAACTAATCTAGTTAGATTTCTTAAATTTTCATAAATCCTAATATACATTATAAAACTGCATCTTGTTTGACAGATTTTCCTTTTTTTTCCTAATCAGTATTGTTGGATGTAATGTAACCACTATCAACTTTTAACATTTGTTTCATTTTTCTACATTTTTAATTCTTGAAAGAAATTGGAAGAAATGTTTATTCTATTTTTCATCACCCCTTCAATGTTGTAATGTTAATTGAAGACAACTTCAAAGTAACTATCAAATATAATTGAATTTGTAGTGAAGGTCTATATTGAAGCTCTTGATGTCTAAATAAATTGTTACTTTCAAAACAATTATTTGCATATTTTATCGATTGTTGATGTTTTAATACTCTTGTTATTCTTAAGGTTGAAAACATTATTGATTATCTATGTATTTATATTTGAGTAGATTTTGGAAGGCATATATTTTTTAATGCTTTGACATGTTTCAACCTACAAGATTTCACAAAAAAGGAAACCACATTTTCTATACCCGTTTGCAAATTTTGCTTGTTATGGCATGCATTTCCAAACAGTTGACCTATGTGGGCTTTTAATTTTCTTATGCCTTTGGTAATTATAGAAAGTTATAAAAATGTTTGGTATTTTAAAAAAGAATACAGATTTATATTTTAAATTAAAGATAGAAACACAAAGAGAAAATGAGACTCTTTCTTGAAAAATGGTGTACTTTGCCTAGAAATAGTACTCAGTATATCAATAAAAACCATAATGATCAATAGTTTGAGGGAATTGATATACGCACATGTAGGGATTGTTGTATGTATTGTATAGTACTCAAAAGAAAGAGTACATAATATCCTTTTATGGCATCAAAGAAGTATGTATAATTATGTATAACAAAGAATATAACTCACATTTCATTCTCACATTTTTGATATGCAATCCTCATGCAATCTTGATCAAGCATACCAAATTTCATTTACTAAAACTCAAAATCCTATTTTTGGTAAATGGTTTTGTATCAAAATCATGGTTTTACAAGAAAGTTGATTAATAAATAGTGGTGATGAATTTTTGAGATTTAATTGCATGGATATGTAGGAGACATCCATATGCACATCTTCCTTTCAAACAAACATTTCCAAAAAAGTTCAAAATTCCTTTTGTAGAGATTTTAATGATAGGGTGATTATGACCACAGTAAGTGGAATACATATTTCTTCATGGAAATTAGTTTTTGGCAAAAAAATCATATCATCATGTTTAAGGGTACAAACTTAATCACAATGTATGAGTCAAATAACAAAAACTAATTTTCATGAAGAAATATGTATTCCACTAAATTTGGTCATAATCACTCTACAAAAGAATATTGAATTTTTTTGGAAATGTTTGTTTGAAAGGAAGATGTGCATATGGATGTCTCTCACATATCCATGCAATTCAATCTCAAAAATTCATCACCACTATTTATTGAACAACTTTCTTGTAAAACCATGATTTTGATACAAAACCATTTACCAAAAATAAGATTTTGAGTTTTAGTAACTGAAATTTGATATGCTTGATCAAGATTGCATGAAGAATGCATACTAAAAATGTGAAAATGAAATATCAGTTGTATTCATTGTTATACATACTTCTTTGAATGCCATAAAAGGGTGTTATGTACTCTTTCTTTTGGTACTGTACACCATTAGGGGGACCTACTTTTACGAATGTAAGTGCATCCATCTATTTTTCACAAAAACTTTTTTGAAACAAAATTTTATTTTGGTGTGGCCTAGCCTTCAATGAAGGATTCAGAATTTTGAGGTTTCTTTGTCTCTTCTACACTATAGCTCTCTTGCCGGGGCCATACAGGGGAAGAAAAACAAGCATTTTCTTCATTTAATTCTTAACCCGTGAGCGCTCAGAGTTATTTTGGATTTATGAGAAAATGGGGGTTTAATAGCCACCACAGCTTGGAAAATTACATTCAGAAAAAGTGACCATAGGATTTGAAAAAGGACTATCTTCTTTACTGATGAGGACCATGTATGATTGTTTTCACTGTACAAATTAATAGAAAAAACAATATAAAATTATTGGCCCCAATGACAAGATCCTGTTGCTAGGGCACTTAACAGTTCAATATCCCATGGGCATAGTAGTTACAATACGTTGCCGTATAATTGGCATTTGCTACCAATAGAATGATATAATTTGGGATCTCAAATACTCCCTCTGTGGCTCTGTCCCATTATAAAGCTCCAAAAAACTTCTCCATGAGGGATTAACTATATTTTTAGTCATTATGCTAGTGACAAATGCATTCTAGAATCAATCTACCACCTACCAAATATCTGCAAAATTTCAAGTTTTTATGTTGCTGTTTAGACACCCAAACTTCATGCAAAAAGTACCATATTTGAGCATAGTTTGTAAAGGCTGTCGGCTCCTCATTATTTTAGTCTTTGTACTAATGACACATGCCCTCTAGAATCAATATATCATCTATCAAATGTGTGCAAAATCTCGAGCTTTGATGTTGCCGTTTGGGCACCCAAATTCCATGCAAAAAGTACCATATCTGTATATGTTGCTAGCTCCTCATTATTGATGATTTAAAGATTAGTAGCAACAATGGTACCTCATATGGGCAAGGCCAAGCTTGTTAGAAGAGGAATGCTCTTTAATTGCTTAACTTGCCCCCATGAGATCATTGGACATGACATACGCTTTCTTAGCAATTGAAGTTAGCAAAAAGGAGCTTTTTAGTGGGACAAAAACTATATCTAATTTGGAGCTTTATAATGGGATAGAGGGAGTAGCTTACTAGAATTGCATTGCTTTACTCTCCAACCTCATTGTTGATCTCAAATGTAGTAAAGGTGTGGATCCATTCCAAATACAAGAAAAAAAACATATACTATATAGTACCCTACCAAAAAGATTGTCCTCTCTCCAATCTTTCACCTTTTCCAAAATCATTTTGACAACAAAAATAGCAAGCACATTACTTATTGATTTTGACAAGTTGCTTATTGGGATGTATCATGGCTATAGTGATGATTTGGTGTATGTAATTTTGACCTTAAAGCTACTCAACTCTATGAGAGGATGGTGATAAAAAAAAAGGCAACAATCTTTTTGGTAGGCCATTGTATTAGTTGCCAAGGGTCTTTAAGATGTTTAACCCCTAAAGGACCAACTGTCCCCTAGGGGGACAAATGGGCCTTGAGCATGCACCTATGACTAAACCAAATTTTATAAATTTTTGAAACTTTTGAGGGTGGTGAGGAATTCAAAGATGTACATGCACATCTAATTTTTTCTTTGAATTTCTGAAAAACGAGCAAGGGTAGGCAATCCGGGCATCCCACAAAACTTTTTAAAAAATCGCATTTAAAAATAAATAGAAATCTGAAATTGATTCTTTAGATTCTTGTATATGTGGGAAGCTTTGAATCATTCAATTTTGATTGATGAGGGAGAAGTTTTAGTTTGCGGGGAGGTATGAGACTCCCAAACCTCCATTCCTTTGCCCCATGTAAACTTTGGTGCTTTGAATTTTTTTTTTGACTTTTATTTTATTTTATTTCCAAGTTGTAGTGCACTAAGATTCCTTGGTTTACACCATTTGGATCAAAGTAATTTAGATTTCTTAGTTTACATAAACCCTCCAATTTTGCCTAGTGTATATGCAAATTTCATGACCTTTAGGCATTGCAAGATTGTACAAAGTATTATTCACACCTCCGATTCATTTGAAAATTCTCCCACACTTACCTAACTTGGTCTTCTGCATGGAAAAAATAAACCTCAACTTGGCATAGAACAATTTTTTTGATATTGGAGCAATTAAAGGCTTTTGAATTTTTTGAGCAACAATGAAAATAACTTCTTTTGTCACTTCAAATGTCAATATCTCACTCCTTTACATCTAGATTGAGCTGATTTTTCCCCCACAAGTACCTCCCATAATTTAGGACAAGATCCTACGGTTGAATTTTCAAAAAAAAAAAAAAATCTTACCTTTGTACTTATTCCCCCAAAAGTGACAGTTTTCGGGACTTTCACAGAAAAATGGGCTTGGGCCTTTAGAGTTGAAGGGTTAAGAATCCAGCTGGGTGGATATGGAGAGAAAAAAACTCAAATATTTCAGAAAGAAATAAATGTAGCCTATCTCTAATCGCCTACCTAATTAAGTGATGACTTGGTCCATCATGTAGAAGCACAAAGTCATAAATATAATCCCAATCAACTGCTGCTGTGGAGAATCTGCTTCATGTGTTTACTTTCTGCATGCCATGTACTGCCATCCAACTTTGCTAAGATTATATTAAAGTATTAAGGTATTAAGGTATTAAGGTATGTTCACACTTGGTGTTAGGAGGGGTATTAGCAATGTGAATTTAGTTTAAAAGTGTGTCCAAATATATCTGATTTTTTTTACTAATACTCCTCTTAACCCCTAAAGGATCATTGTTCCTTTGGGGGACAAATGGGATTTTGGGCATGTACCTACAACTAAACTACTTTGTGTGATTTTTTGAAACTTTTGTGAAAGATGGGGAATTCAAAGATTTGTGTGGGTATCTAATTTTTTCTTCATGCCAACATTTATTGAAGAAGTTATGCTTGAACAACTAAAAAATAGGGGAGAATCGGGTAGCCAAAACAATTTGTGATTTTTCAAAATAAAAATTTGAAATTGGTTCTTTAGATTTTTATGTATTTGGGAAGCTTTGAATCATTCAATTTTGATAAATGAGATGAAAGTTATGAGAAGTTTTAGTTTGCGGGTAGGTATGGGACTTCCAAACCTCCATTCCTTTTCCCCCTTATAAAACTTGTTACTTTACTTTTTTGAGCTCTTTGTGTATTTATTTTTTGACTTTTTTTTTGCAAGTTGTAGTAGACTAAGATTCCTTGGTTTTCACCATTTGGATCAAAGCAATTCAGATTTCTAAATTTTACATAAATCCTCCAACTTTGCCTAGTGTATATGCAAATTTCATGGCCTTTAGGCATTGCAAGATTCTACAAAGTATGATTCACACCTCCGATTCATTTGAAAATTCTCCCACACATACCTAACATGGTCTTCTACATGGAAAAAATAAACCTCAACTTTGAGTAGAGCAATTTTTTTGATATTGGAGAGGTTAAAGGCTTCTGAAATTTTTGTAGAGCACTAAAAAAACCTTCTTTTTCACTTCAAATGTCAATATCTCACTCCTCTACAACTAGAATGAGCTAATTTTTTTCCCACAAGTACCTCCCATAGTCTAGGGCAAGATCTTACAGTTGGATTTCCAAAGAAATGTTATTTCTTACATTTCTACTCATTCCCCCAAAAGTGGCAATTTTCAGTGATTTTCACAGAGAAAAGGGCTTGGTCCTTTAGGGGTTAACCCTTACGCCGGGGTCATTGTGGGCACACGGGGCCTTGTGTATTTGCAAGGATGAGAATTTTCTTGTTTGGCGTTTAAGGGTTAACACCAAGTGTGAACATACCCTTAAGCCCCTTTCACACCCAACACTATGGAAAATGCAGTAGGCTTTAAAAACCTAGCTTGTGTTCACACGGCTTTGATTTTGAACCTAAATGTTATGAGAGAATTTTTGTTTCAGGTTCACACTAGAGCTTTACATAAAGCAATAGCAATTTTAACAACTAACTTAACCGTGTGACTCCTCCCCACCTCCATAACACTCCCTCAACAATCCTAAAATCTATGTTTCCGTAAGTTGTTACAATACCGTAACACTCCTAATTCTCAACTGTGAGTGTTAAAAGATGCCACCATGGACTCCACGTCATTTTTAGTGCTCCATAAAACTCCAAGTGTGAATGCTAAGGCTCATAGCACCCCTTTTGATTCTTTAGTTTGCTCCATAACACTAGGTGTGAAAGGGCCATTAGACTACCACAACAAGAAACTAGGAAAGGTCTGTTAACCCCTAAAGGACTAGATCCCATTTTCTAGTAACATAGCGATTTTGGGCAAGTACCTGTGATTGGAGATTTTCATATTTTAGGCTGGAATTTTAATAGAATGTGGGGACTAGGTTTATCTTTCATATGCACTAAATTTCATGACATTCATAATTATGAGTAAAAAGTTATGGCCTAATATGTTGCTTTTTACGTATGGCGGGTAGCTTGGGCAGATTTTTAAAAATCAAAATTTTCAAAAACAAAAATTTGAAATTGGTTTAGGAGATATATGTGAATGTAGGAAGCTTTGAATCATTCCGTTTTTATCAACGAGATGAAAGTTATGAGGATTTTTTGTTTGTGGGCAGTTATGGATTCTCTACTCCAAAATAAACTTTGAAGTCCTTTATTTTACTCAATTTCCAACATTTTGGAAAAACAAACAAAACCACAAGAGGTAGATTGTTTATTACAACATCATGACCATTGGGATTGGCATTTTTCATTTCCATAATTAAATTCTTAACAATTTAGTGTTTTGAATCATTCTCTACTTCTTTCTACTTACTAATTTTTTTCCACATGTTATACAACTCCAAATGATTTGAAACTTTTTTGACATGTACTTTACTTAAGTGGAATAAGGAATTTAGAGAAGCACCACCCACATGGCCTTTTTTCCTTAGGAATTTCACCTTCTGAAGGGTAGCTGCCCAATTTTTCACAAGACATTTTTGAATATGCAAACCATTCTAACTTCCAATCCACGTGATGGAAAACTCTGAAATTTTTTCCACATCTTCTAAAACCATTCTTCTACAAGATCCTATGGTTACATATGCATAAAAATGTTTTTGTTTTCAAATTTGGTTGATGCTCTAAAAATGACAGTTTTGAAGAGTTTTTGGTAAAAACTTGGCTTGGTCCTTTAGGGGTTAAGATCTCAACAGGAACCACTTGCATGTGTATTTGCTGGAATTCGGAAAAGAGCAGCAAAGGTAAAGGCAATAAAGAGTTGACCGATATTTCTGCATGGAAAGATGTGAGGTTAAACATTGCTTTTGTAATCCTTGAAGTCGACAAGGCTATCAAAGTATGGGGTTGTTTGATCGAGAATTTAGTAGTAGAAAAGTCGTCATGGGGAACCAAGCTATAGTGTCATAGCAACTTACTTTCACATGTCTATTTGAGATCACTAGCTTGGTCCCTAATTGGGTTTTGTGGAACCAATTGAAGTCTCACATTACAACTTGATTTTCGCATGTTAACTTTTCTACAACTCCAAATATTCTCTATCACTAGGCTACTTTTCAATCTAAGTTGTCTTATTTGCATTAAAGTTAATTGAAGATAAGACGAATTTCTTTCTCAATAGGTGGATGACGCTTTTGCTAGATATGAAATCAGATTCCGTAAGTTAGGTTAGCTTGATGATCCAAATCAAACTACACTAAATATTGCATTTACGCTGGCCCCATACTAATTTCTCAACATTTTACACTACATAAATACTTATTGATATTACAATAATGGGAATGATTAGGGGGACATCCCCTAAAACTCAACCTATTAAATTTGAGATTATTGTTACGTTGAAATATGAAATAAAATCAAAACAATATTTTAGCGCACATTTGCGTCTAAAAGTATTGCATACATACAATAATTATGTCTCATTTATGATATGGTCAAGAGTCGAACCAATAACTTCCTTCATTTATAAATTTAACTCTTGACCATGTCACAAATGAGACATATTTCTCATATGTGTGCACTAAAATATCATTTTGATTTTATTTCGTACTTCAACATAGTAATAATCTCAAATAGAGGGTGTCCACATAGCAACTAGGGGTGTCCCCCTAGTCATTCCCTTCACTAATCTTCATTGATTATTATTGCAATAAACAATTTATAAAGGGTGTGGCAACAATAACATAGCTACCAAAAAATAAACTAGCAATTGTCGTAAACCATGTGAAATCCTAGTATTTAAAAAGTTACATGCATCTCTACGTGGCCAAACAATGAGTCATGAGGTAACTTTTTGAGGTAATGCAATCAAATTGACTCCCAAAAATTTCTTCATGTTTACATGCTCAAATGGCTTGAAATTAACTTGTCTCAATAACATGATTTGTGGATCAAATTTTTGAAATTTTCTCAATATTTAAACCATAAGATCTATTTTGTCACTTACTTATGTACACCCTCTCAAAATTTCAGGCTTTGTAATAGCATACTTTATTAGATCACAACACCAAAATTAGGGTCAAAACCTTTTTAACCCCTAAAGCCTTCGGGCCTTTATTTTATCAAAAGATACTCAAAACTGCCATTTTTAAATCAAAGAGTAAAAAAGTTTGAAAATTGGTGTTTTTGAATAGCTAGCCGTAGGATCTTGTACTAGACTAGTATAAGAATGTAATAGAAGAAATCAAAAAATTTGACCACACATATTGCAAGATATTTGCGTTTAAAGTGTAAAAAACAAGTTTCTTTGCACCTTACATGACTAGATTATTTGACTTTGAACTTTTTTAACTTAAAATTTTTGCTCCACAGAGTTTTGAGGTTTATTTTTGAATGGTGGGAAATTGAGTTGAGAATCTTCTAGAAAAAATCAAAACAAAAAATGCTTAATTTTCATTCTTTAAAAAAACATTAGATAGAAGGAGGTATGAGATGGAACAAAAACTTAAATTGTTAATAACCTTGCAATGGAATTGAAACAAAATAATCCCAAGAGCAAGATTGTTCTAGCAAGCAAACTCCACCCTCTCCAACAAATTTACATGGAAAAATGTTAAATTTGCATTGGAGAATGAAGTTTATAAGTTTTTTTTTATAAAAGATGCTTGAACTGTCTCAAAAACAAGATTGTCCATAACTTCCTCATAACTAGTCCAAATGGAATGAATGAAAGTTTGAGGTGTAGATAAAACTATAACCTATGAGAAGAAGAAAAAAAACAAAAAAAAATCAAGTTTTTGTAAAAAAAATGCTACCTAATCTCCATAAATTTTTGCTTATCTAAGCATAACTTTTGCTTTTGGGCATAGATTGGATTCAAAATTAGATTCCCCAAAAGCTAATGTGTTTTCCTATCTTCAAAAAAAGTCTCAAAAAATCAAGACCAAAATTGAGGGTGTAGGTACATGCCCAAAATCCCATTTGTCCCCCAGGGAACACTCACGGGAACAACAGGGCTTTAGGGGTTAAAGCTTGTCTAAGTTGTAAAAAAAAGCTTGGTCATTGAAAGTTATATATTCCACTTTATGAATTTATTGTAGAACATGAAACTAGCTATAGGCTTTACAAATTTGACTGACAAGGTTGGCACAACTTAACTCAAATAATTATTAGGGGGTTCAAATATCTCAAATAAGCAGTGAAAGAGTGGTTGTGAACAAGTGGTTATTCATTGGTGAATATGCAGTCACGACTCCAAGAGGGTGTCATGGCTCATTCACAGAATCATAGAGTGACTTAGCCAGATTGTTCAAAAATCTAGTTCACGTGAATAAAATTGGTGTGGAATGTCATACTTGAAACCCACTATTGCCTCAATTCCAAAGATTTTCTTAACATGTCATTTTATTTTTGTATTGAGAGAAAACAATATTAAAAAATGTTCTAGGATTATTGGGGAATACCAGATTGCCAATCATTGATATCTTGAAATTAGAAATAAAAAGTAGAGATGTACCAACATCGCCTTTGTAGTATAATAGTCTCTTTTACTATCCTTTATGGGAACTTCATTGTTTTTCCGTTCATGCCTTTAACATACTTAGAGAGATAAGGTAGACATACCTTATTCTGCCCATCGTTCTAATCCCGCACGTCTATACCTAGCATGGTCATTTTACTACCAAAATTTAGGGAGGTTGTAGATGCCCTATTTTATGAGATCCAAAAGATAGGGCATCTACAACCTCCTTAGATTTTGGGAATAAAATGACCACACCAAGTACAAACGCACGGGATTAGAACGATGGACAAAATAAGGTATGTCTACATTAGAGATATCATAACATTAATCTCTCTATCTCCCTCTTCCTTTTCCTCTCCTCTCTCATGTCTTGTAATGTTGAGTTAAACCTTTGTAAGAAATAAGGGACACATTAACCCTTAAACGCTCATAGGGCATAGTATATACGCTAACGTATAATTGTCATTTACTACCAATAAGAAATTTGAATTTGGGATCTCAAGTAACTCACTAGAACTGCATTGATCTATTCTTCAACTTCTTTGTTGGTCTCAAATGTAGTAGAGGTGTGGATCCATTCCAAATACAAGAAAAATACCTTGTATTGTATTGGTCGCAAAGGGCATTTCAGACTTTTAAGGGTTAAGTTACATCCTATGTTCTGCAAGTCCCACCTCAATGCAAGATCCCAACTTCATTGGATTATTAAGGATAAAAGCAAGTACTAAACAAAGTCATGGTCATTATATACAAAAAATTTGGTGTGACTTAGGTTAAAAGTTGGGTCTAGCAAAATGATCAACTGAAACCTTGAGTGAAATCTCACCCTCCTTGGCGCCACAACTTTCAAAAAGCTGTCATGTAAGCAAAATGCAATGAGATGTGGAATATGGGATGTCATATAAAGTCCCAACTTTTGGCTCTACACCAACCAAGTTCTCAAATTTCAATGAGACATGGGCCTTAGTGTGAACAACCCTGAGATGAGCATCTACTTAGTTTTAACCCCCGAGCGCCCAGAGTTGAAACAAAAAAAACTTGACTTGTGTGCAATCTAAGTGCCCTTGTGGATTGAAAAATATGATCCACAAGATCGGACCATATGAATTGTTAGTGGAAAGCGTCTCCATCATGTTCAACTCAATTGGAAGTGGTTTCACCAAACGTGCAATGAGATTATATCAGTCAAAATTAAGTTGACCCAACTTTTTGAGAGACATTATAATGTCTCTTGGGCGCTCAAGAGTTAACCCCCAAAACGTCCAAGAGGACATTTTTTGTCCGCACAAAATACATTGAACGCGTGTTTCCACATTGACCCCCAAACACTTAGGGGTTAAACACTTTTTGTACTAGAGATTTCTTACTCAAATTATAAAGAAATCATATCGGATCTTCAAAAATTGTAAATTTTGAAACAAGATAACTTACCATAAAATTTAACCATTATGAAGTTCAATGTAATCATTCTAATACCAAAAGCTATGATTAAAGAAAAGATCCTCTTAGTATACCTTGGATATAGATTCTTATATCCAGGCACCAAAACATGGATGAAGTGGATAAGCATGTGTAGCAACTGTATTTCGGAGTGACAACCTTGGCTCATGCCAAACACCAACGCCAACCCAGAAGTACCTGAAAGCAGTCTTGTACAATAAAGCCCCCGAATGAAAAAGCATTAGTAAGAGAATCAAAGTAAAATTCAAAGAAAAAGAAGCCAAGTACACTAGGAATGATCTTCACAAAAACAAAGATTGAAATTCTACTGTACTATACAATCTACTCTCACCCCTGCAATGAGTTTTAGCCTCCACCCTAGGAGGGTTTTCGAAAAATTATTGAGGGAAAATTGATAAGAGGGAAAAGTATACAGAAAATTCCATACATTTTCCCTCTACGAAGTTTTATAATCTGAATTTGCTAAAACTAAGAAGTTAAAACTTTGGGCATATTGAAACATGAGTTGCCAAGATTTTTCAAAAATTGTCAAGGGAAACTTACCAGTGGGAAGAATGTAGATACAATATCCTTGATAAGAGTCTCAACACCCTTGGACCAAACTGCTATTTCGAAGAATAAAACCAAAGAGATGTCTAATCCGAAGAGACGTAATCTACACAGAGTTCAAGAGCGCATTCAGCTTCTTTCAAAAAGCTATGCGCAAGGCGTTTTTGCCCCATCCGATAGATTACAGATGCTCGCTTGTTTTCAGACAGTAGTTTGTACTGTGACTCAGATAATCTGCAAAAAAACCACCTCCTCAATCAGAATTATACCAAAATACACAAAAACTAGCGATAGACCCAATGTGGTTCAACACCAACTGAGGCACCAACAGCACTAAGGTAGAAGCACCCATAGCCAACAATGCCTCATACCCAACCTGTAGGGGAGCTATTTCCAATCTCAGCAGGAATAGGTGCTTTGGAATGCGTTCTTTGTCCTTTCCAAGGCTGGGATCACTTAAGTCATGCCACATATCCCAAAGTGAAGTAGGAAGTAATGAGCAGAAAGTAGTTTGGCTATTATTGGAATTGCATGAGTTTAGAGGTTGACAATGAGCGAAAGCACTTTTTGACTACCAAAATTCACAGTAATTTCAGTTTTGCAAATAAAATTAAGAAAAAAATTGCAGTCTCAAAATTTCTTATCTTCCCATGGGAAAAATATTTGTTGCCTCAAACTCTTTGTAGTTTGTTGCAGGATCGCTTAAGTTATCGGGTATGGATGCTTCCACCTTACATATAAGGGCTCAAGAGGCATGTGCATAAAAAATGAACACGATTTGTTTTATGAAAATTTGTTTTATGGAAATAGTCTCAAAAACTGTCACAAATTTTCAAGAGTGTTCAAAGCAAATTGAATAAGTCTCTGAAGCAATTCCTACTTCACGGACGTCCATTTAACGGATGATCCACTGGTAGGTTCCCCATTAGTGTCAACGTTGAAATTTTATAATATATAGCGGTTGGAACTTGCTATGCTACGCATTCACCATTAGAGTGGTTGGGAAACCCAAAATTGATTGAAGATGTGATATTACAGAGGTCACTAAGATTTTAGTAGTATGATAGTATGAATATCACAAATTGGACATATGGTATTATATAGGTCAAGATGTGATATTACAAAGGTCACTGTGATTTTAGTAGTATGATTACTCGCGTGTCAAAAAAACTTACGAAACATCTTGAGTTGAGTTGAGTTGCAATTCTCTTTGGAGAATTCTGTTTGATTTTATTTTTTATGCTTTGAATTTCTCATGTGCCTTTTAACCCCTAAATGCCTAAGGCACCAAATTGTGGTGGATTTTACACTAGAATTTGATGCCTCAGGCATTTAGGGGTTAAGCTAGCGGGACCACGAAAGGTATATCTTTTGGGTGCCACTTACCTTTAGTTTAGATCGACCCGGATCCATCACAATCTAACACTAGCCTACCCCCAACCCAACATTGACCTATTCCAACGCTTTGACAAAGCAAAGCAAAACATTTGTTAGAGAATCAGAGGAGACAACCTACCTATTTGAACAACTCCGCTCCTCGGCCTCCGAGCGTGCTTTACGATCTTTGGCCAGCAACTCAGCATCCATAGCCTCGGTGCCTGTACCCTCCTCTAATTCCAGGATGCTGCCACCATGAAGAAATTTATTAAACATTTTTCACTGTTCCTTCAGAAATATTCAAACCCAAAGTGGACGAGACAAGCGCATGAAGCAGCATCGGTTCAGACGCTCCGTGAATATCAGCCACAAAACTCAAGGAATTCCTGATGGATGAGAGATGTCACACGCCCTAAACAGTTGGAACATAGAACAAGCAAACGCACACAAGCTACCTTGAAGCTAGTTAACCTGTCTACCACGGAAAAAGATTCAATATCGAATTTCATCACAACCTAGAAGCAATAATGCAATTGACGTAATAAAAGACACCCATTCTTGACAAGCGAAATGCCAAATTACAAATGTGATCAAGAATTTGAGCATAGAATAAGTTAGAAGAGTGAGTACCTAGATGTGAGCAAGTCAACAAGCAATTGACAAGCCCCAGCATTCCCACACACTTCCCAAACTGCTGCCTTGATATCCACATCCGTAGGATTTCGTCCAGCCTCGGGATCTGAAATCTGAGAGCACAGGGAATATCCATGAGGCCGTGCACAACAAACAATTACTCTCTTTAGTAGAATATATAATAAATAAAGGCAAACCTGATAGAGCGTGAAAGTTTAAGGCAAAAACACATATGAATGATTTTGAAGGTACGAAGATGGAATGGTAACATAACTCATCGCGAAAGTCCCTCCTCATTTATCATTGATATTTTTAAATGATTGCAGAGTTGAATTGAACAGCACTATTTCAATGCCAATTTGATGTTTTTTTAAATGCTGCTTTTGTGTTGGAATGGCATTTCTCCAATGGTCGATGAGATGAACACTAAAATGGCAATGTTTTTTAATGCCATTTCAAAGATGATCAGTGCAGAGGGACTTTTGCAGTGAAACCTAATAACAAGACAATGTTAGCAGAGAGAGGAAAAACCAACATTGACAATGCTCCCTAATCACAGGGTTGAAGGACTGACCTCTTCTAGCATAGCAGCAACGCGGTAAACATCGTCCTCTTCCATAGCTACAATCCTCAACGCTGTTAAGAGGTCTTCAGGAAACACCACTTTGGCTGCCAAGGCAGATGCCTTCCGCTGGCCAGACCAGCTATGGCCGGTGATGAAAGACTTCCCAGGAATTTGAGACGTAGAGTCTAAGTTTGGTTCATTACAGAAACCCCACTTGAGTACTGAAGAAGGGATGAGCCAACGCAGAGGAAGATTCTGCAAAGCAATAACATTTGTTTACAGTTAAACATCCTGCTACAAATCAAAACCCAAAAATAGATGTGTCACATATGAGGTATCAAGGTGATCTCACCCATGAAATTTGGGAAATTAGGTGAAAAAAATATAGAGCCTCGTTTAGAGTTCCCAAACCAAAAGAAATTACAAAATTCCTAGAAATAAATAGGGTTATAGAATCACATTTCAAAAACATTCTCAAAACACTTTGAATATACGTTCTCAAAATTCTGAAGGTATCTAAAGAACAGGCATTATTCTGTATAGCCCTGAAAATATACCCCTTATTCTTAGGTGTTGCCATTAATTACAAAGTGAACTTTCAAGATCGTGTCCTGAGCCTCTAAGCAATAGAAAGGAAAAGAAAAACCAATGGACCGAGATATACCAATTCTTGAAGCATCTGGATCTTACTATCATGACAATCTCTGTCCTCCAACGCCTGTTTGGGAAAGTAGATCTGCACTCACAGTATAACTGACATAAGACATGCAAATGTCGGATGCTATAATAATTCAAGTCATAGCCGATGGTGATCTGGAGTAATAAATATCAACGAACAAATTTACAAAAGCAACACAGCCGTCCTACAGAGATTATTCTCCTCTTACCATAAGATAATCATCCGGGTTCTCCTCCATCACAAAACCGTAAAGGTACAGCAACTCCTGCACTATAACGCACGTGAGAAATGAAATGTCACCTTAGTAAACATAGCAGTTCTCTAATCGTTAACTAGAAGTATCAGAGACTGTCCATTAAACTCCACGACTAGGCCATTTTCATGTTTGTTTGATAGTCTTCCTATGATCACCATGGTAGTTTCTGCACAGCATTGCTAGGTACCACTCCCACATATGGTACTATGAATTGGACCCACTCTCCACTACTTCCAGGCCAGCGCCCGGCACAGGACAAGCTAGTTTCTTATAAATGGGCAGATTGAGCTACTCAAGTAACAAGCATGAGATTCCAAGGCAAAAGTCAATCCAAAAGCATAGAACAGAGTACTTCAGGCCATGGGGTATACCTCATTGCCTTTGTTCCCATAACTGATGAAAACCTCTGAGCCACAACGGATCTTAGATCCTAAAATGAGTGACAAAGCCCACTTGGTTAAATCTGGCCTTTTCTAATCATCACAGCTTTACTAAAACAACACGTCTAATACATCTAACCAGGGAGTTTACAAAGGATACAAAGCTGGAACAGAACCTGTGCTAGTGTCTTCTTCTTAATGATACAAGCAGAGCTGGGTACATTCAAAATGTTCCATCAAATATAAACAGAATGATGTTAATATATGATGTAAGATATTTCTAAAAAAAGAAAAAAGGGTAGATATCTTGCATATTGGATAGACAAGAAAAACAACTGATGATGTTCTAAGTGTTGCAACAGTAATGATAAAATTTCTGAGCTCGAATAGAAAGCAATACTGACCTCATGCCAGAATCAGGAAATCACAGGTAAAAGGAACTGGAGATAGGGGTCTCACCTGTTACGAGGAACATGGAATTGGGAACACCAGTTACTAAACCTTTAGGACCATCAATTTGCCACGAAGCGGCATCCTCACAACAATCTGCAAAAATAAAAGCCTCAGTTAGACACGACGTAAAAAACAAAGTACCTTTACAAGGACGTGAAGGTGGCCACAGTGTAATGTCCCACACAAAATAGACTTACATTCTAACTACGCACAGAATTAAGTGCAACTATATGCACATTGCATACATGCCACTTTGTCTACACAAAAACAAGAACTGAAAAGGAGCAAACCAAAATCTGCAAGTCTCAAAAACAGACTGTTTGTCCATTTCATAGGGAGCAAGCTAAATTCACATAACTACCGCTCAGGAATTAATTTTGTGGAAGGTTGTCTTTCTGAAGAGCAAAAAAGAGATGACATCTCTTTAAGCTAAAAGACTGCAGAGAATATAAATTTCACGAATTTTATTGTGATCGCAGCTTGATAATAATGCAATTGTCGATCAAAACAAGATATCAAAGAACAACCTACCATGATTGCAGAAGTCAATTCCAGGAACAAGACCTTCAACCATTTTCACATCCTCGGTATCAGCTTCACTAAGTGCTTCAATCCTACAATTCGTTGTTGAGTTAGAATTGACAAACAAATGGCTGATTCTTCTATATTCCACACATTGACATTTTCTTGATTTTTTTTTGAATTTGCAATGACTTCGTACCAATGCGTAGTATCCTCGTTACTTGCTGGATCATTCTCATGCAGATGATGAACACGAGCTTGGCCAGCAGGCTCATCAGAAAGAGGGCTTTCAGTTGCTGAGCATGATTCTAAACCATTTGTGGCACTATTGAAATCACTTGTTCTTGAGGGTGCTTCATCAAGCTGTTGACCAGTAGATTCGCTTCTCAATTGAGCAGCTCGAAGAACTGGTGGTACAGGAAGCTGGTCAGGAAACACAAAAGAACTTGGACAGGGAATATTTAAAGCACGCGTCCAAAACACGGAGTTTGCCCTGTCAAGGAAAAAACATAGTAAAATCAGACCATTGGCAAGACTGATGAGAGAACCAATTTTGATGAATCCTGTTCCAGCTGAAAATTGAAGAAAAAACCTGTCACACATAATTCGATTCAAAAGTGGACACATGCAAGCAAGAGGAAGATGATGTCTTGTTTTGTAACTTGCATAAGATGACGGTATAAATCAAATCAAAGACCGCATGCAAGTACGTCGTAGATATTGCTGGTACACAATACCTCATCCTATAATGAGTACATTCCCCAAATCTTGAACAGCAAGAACCACAATGAAGGAAAACGAAGCAGACGGGGGCAAAAAGTACATAACAGAATACATTAGCGACATGCAGTCGGCATATATCGCATAGCAAATAGCATGGAGGGTGTTGCATATCGGAATGTGTTTACACATACCACATAAAATCGTGAAATCCAACTTCTCTGCATGTGAACAACACCCTCTCCCAAATGAGTACTCAAAGGTGCATCTTTTTTTATCATTCCGATCCAATTTCAGATCCCTTACCTGGGTCCAAAGATCAGCAGTTACAACAATGATATACCAAAAATAGAATCCTTGTGTGAGTACATCAATTTAGATACACATGTAGAATAATTATGCAAACCAATCAATTGAAAAAAGAATAATGATCAAAAGCATACTTGCCACAATTAAAGGCACAATAAACTACTTGTTTTAGTAATACAGCACAAACTCATCAAGAACACGATACTGACACAGCAAACGAAAATTGGATTGAGATCCGCCACAAGAAGTCAGGTGTTGTCACCTTCTCTCAGCATTAACAAACGATAAGGCGTCTTCAGCAAACGTCTTCACCCTGTGTTCGAAAGCTAACCTCAGTGATCTTAGCTGCAGCGTAGAAGACACAAAGATAATCGTACAGATCAATTCATGGCGAACATATTCCAAATTTAACGCAAACGGCTATATATGCAGAGGTACATCCTCTTGTCTTTAACACTATCGTACAAATGGAAGCGACATCTGCAAATGTTCTATCGTGATTAACTCTTTTTTGCCCGGTATTTACTATCTAGAGTCGCACGATTAGACAAACCTTCAAAACATCATTCAATTCAGTCTATTCATTCTCTGTTTCTCACAACGATATCCACGAAGTGCCTCAAGTACGAATAGGTTCTCCATTGTCGATGCAATCTCAAGCACACCATCAAAATGCGTTTCACAACTTGCCTGTAAATGAGTAGCTTGATAAAGATGCGTTCCCTTCAACTCTAACAGGTCTTCAGCAGAGTAACAAAGAGGAGTCCCGAACTGGATTGGCAGCATGTCTAAATATCTAGTTCAAGACGTTAAGAAATGACCTTCAGGAACTGTATGATGTATGATCAGCTCAACAAGATGAAATTCGCCATCTCATTCCATGCAGTAGAAGTGATTGTAAAGTTTATGATCCAGAACAAAATCTGATAAGGATACGGAGCCCAGAACGACGATTGTCCTCGTGCGCGTTCAACGAGAAGAAAGAGCAGCATTAACATGCGATCATCAACCTCACCCTCACCCTCTTCGGCTCCTTTCATTAACTTGCAGTAAAGGCCTCCCAGCTCCGGGTCTTGCAATACAGTCATGGGCGTGATTGCCAGGTAAAGCGGAGTCACCATCAGCACTCCTAAATACTCAAAGCAAATACACATATCAGTGAATCCTCGGTATCTGTTAAAACCCTAAAAGTGGGATCACAATCAACAACTAAAGCACCTACATACACCAGTAAATCCTTGGTGACTGCTAACCCCTAAAAGACCTTGGAGTAGGAAAGAAAACGTTAGATGTATTACAACATGAGGTCTCTCTGACTTTGATGCAGTTTGCTTTCCAAAAACGTACTCCCTCTGTCCCTCTAAAAGGCTCCAAATCAGACACATTTCTTGTACCACTAAAAAGCTCCCTTTTGCTGATTTCAAACGTTGAGAAAGCATTTGCCATGTTCAATGATCTCATGGGGACAAGTTAGGCGATTAGAGAGCATTCCTCTCCTAGCAAGCTTGGCCTTGCCCATATGAGGTACCATTGTTGCTACTAATCTTTAAATCATCAATAATAAGGAACTGGTAGCATGCACAAATACGGTACTTTTTGCATGGAATTTGGGTGCCCAAATGGCGACATCAAAGCTGGAGATTTTGCATGCATTTGGTAGATGGTATATTGATTCTAGAATGCATGTCTCACTAGCACAAAGACTAAAAGCACAGTTACTCCTTTGCAAGGAAGCTTTTAGGACGTTTTTAGAGGGACAGAGGGAGTATAAGGTAAAGTGATAAGAGATTATTCAGATTATCAAAGTAGAAAACTAACTTCAGGTCTTTGTCAAACTAATTCAGAAGCATTAAACTCTGACATTCAGACTAGATATATAAAAAAATCAAACTCTATATTTACGACTTAGCTAATATTCTACACTTTTTACTACACAGTCAGGAAAGATGAAAATTGATGGCAAGAACGTCAAAGCTTCCCTGAATAGTGTGTTTTTCAACATCAGCAATTTGCAATCTTTTCCACAATCAAGAATTCAATCTAGATTCAGAATGTCTCATTTTGTAACTAACACATAAACAAGATGTTACAATAATCCACCTCATTGCGACTTCCTAAAGAAAGCTTGCAACAGTTAAGGTTATCTGATTCTTCAAGGATTAACGTTGGTCACAGCTTAGCAAAATGTAAACATATGCATCCGGATCTTTTTTCGTGAGCAGCCAAGTACCGATCTACTAGAAAAGGGAAATGCACCTCGAGCCGTGTCTTGAGTAGCGAATAAGCCAAATCCTTCGCCATTTGATCTAGGTCTTACTTCACAGCACCGTGATTGCACACCATTCCCCTGGAAAAAAATTATCCAACTTCCTCAACTTAACAGAAAGATATTCTAAACTAAATGACAGTAGAGATTTTTAAGACATAAGCCGAAAGAAGTTCTAAACTAAACGACAGTAGAGATCGTTAAGACATAAGCTTAAAGAAATTCTAAACTGAATGACAGTAGAGCTTATTAAGACATAAGCCAATGAGTTCGATCGTGTGAGATTTGAATTGCAATTCAATTAAATCAAATTGCAGTGCTCAAGGTTTGCTTCGAAAACGCTTGAACGCATGATCACGTTATTGACGAACTGCCGATTTGTAGTCTGGAGTTCAAAATGCGCATCATAAAAAGCGGGGAAATAGAGAACAATACCGAGTTAGAAACTGATTGAAATACCTGCAACCAGTTTCGAAATCGGTGCAGTCGAACCTCCTCCTGTTTTGCATTGCTCTGCGAGTCCGCCATCGCCTCGATCGTGTCTAATGCCTCCCGTGGCAATGCATTAGCAACCTCGCATAAGCGAGAAGAAATGCGATGCAATGACAGTACTCGATGGAACCTGGATTATTAGGGTTTGAGGCTTTGAGGTTTTAGTATTCAGGGCCCTCGCTATGCATCAGGTATACAAGGCTCTAGCTATACACACGGTATACAGGGCACCCGTTATGCACACGGTGTAGAAGGCACCCGCTATGCACACGGTATAGAGGGCACCCGTTATGCACACGGTGTAGAAGGCACCCGCTATGCACACGGTATAGAGGGCACCCGCTATGCACACGGTATAGAGGGCACCCGTTATGCACACGGTATAGAGGGCACCCGTTATGCACACGGTACACAGGGCACCCACTATGCACACGGTACACAGGGCACCCACTATGCACACGGTATGCAGGGCACCCGCTATGCAGTTGGTATGCATGGCACCTGCTACGCACTTGGTATGCATGGCACCCCGTATACAAGTATATAGGCCCAGTAAGCTAAATCTGATTTTTAATTTAAAAAATAAATAATAATTATCATTATTTTGAAACGGCATTAAAAATAAGGGAAATTACAAATAGGGGCATGAGAATGAAAAGTATTGCAGAGTACAATTTCAAACTAATTACAAATAGGGGCACAATTTCAAAATACTTTGTAAATTTTTACAAATTTTTTGGTGTGTAGATTGGTTGATTTAAATAGATAGATCACATTAAATGTGAGCTAACTTTCAAAAAAAATTAAAGACTTTTCCAAATCAAGCCTAAATAAAGAAATTTAGTAAAGAGGATAACAATTTTTGGAAAAACCTTTAAGTTTTTTGGAAGTTAGGTAACATTCAATGTGACATATCTAAATTGACCAATCTCCAAACCAAAAAAAACCACAAAAATTTACAAAATATTTTGAAATTATATTTGTAACTATTTTGAAACTACTCTTGTATCTGTAATATTCTTCATTTTCATGCCCCTATTTGTAATTTCCCCTTAAAAATATTAAAATCATATAGAAATGTAAGAAAAGTGAGAGTTAGATATGAATTGATTTAAATACATCCCATCAAATGTCAACTAACATCTCTTTATTGAAGAGCTCTCCAAATGAAGCTTATGAAAGAAAAATTCTACCCAAGGGACAACAATCAATATATTTAGAGGTAGTTCACAATATGTCTTAAGTCTCATCAAATCCTCCAAGTTGGGCTTGTCAAGTGGTTTAAAATTGGAAAGAATCTCTTTACACTACATCCCAAGTCCAAAGTGCTACACAAGTCATTTCAATTAAATGAAGATTTTGAATAGTGCAAAACTACTTCACAATATTTTGAGTGAATTTTGCCTAATTTGTATGATAATTTGGCATGCTCCTTGCTTTCTTCCCCAAGTAGCAATTTGGCCATGACCTTTCTGATGTCCCTTAGTTAGCAACTTGGTGGTGAAACCTCCATAGTGCAGCATCCGTCACACACTTTTTACATTCTTGCAAAATCTCTTGGAAGTTTGACCACTTGATTCACACCATTTGAGATAACATTTAAATACAATATACGATGACTCCCAAAATTGTCTCAATGTTTACTTAGATGCCAAGTTTTTTTCAATATCTCCACTATATATACGTCTTCTCAGATTTTTTTGTGTGATCCTTGTGCAATCATGATCAAGCATACCAATTTTCAGTTACAAAAAACCAAAAGCTTATTTTTGGTAAATTGCTTTGTGTCAAAATCAAGAAAGTCGATTAAAAACCATTGGTGATGAATTTTTGAGATTTGATTGCATGGGTATATTGAAGACATCCATATGCACATATTTACTTCAAACAAATATTTCCAAAAAAATTCTAAAAGAAGTATAATTTTTTTTAAATTTTAGACTAAATTTAGTAAATTTGATAATTCTTCATAGAATCTATTTTTTGGCAAAATAAACATATCATCATGTTTAAAGGTACAAACTTAATCACAACATATGAGTTTTTTGCCAAAAAATAGATTCCATGAAGAATTATCAATTTTACAAAATTTGGTTTGAAATTACAATATTTTTAGAATTTTTTAGAATTTTTTGGAAATATTTGTTTGAAGCAAATATATGCATATGGATGCCTTCAACATACCCATGCAATCAAATCTCAAAAATTCATCACTGATGTTTTTTAACCCCTAAAAGCCCACTTATCCCTTCGAGGGACAAAATGGATTTTGGGCAGCTCACTACAAGTGGACATTTCATCTTTTTTCTTTAAAAATTTCACACATGATGTATCCAAGGAGTAGCTTTAAGGTCCAACCATTTTCATAACTTTTGACTACATGGTTCAAAAGTTATTGCATGAAATGTTGTTTTTGTTAGACTCCAGGCAGCCTGGGCAGCTCAAAAAAAAAATTTTAAAATTAAATTTTTTTGAACTTTTATTTTGAAATTGGTTCTTTAGACTTATGTGTACTTGGGAAGCTTTGATCCATACCTACCCACAAACTAAAATGTCTCATAACTTTCATATCATCAGTCAAAAATGAATGGATCAAAGCTTCCCAAGTACACATAAGTCTAAAGAACCAATTTCAAAAAAAAGTTCAAACAAATTTAATTCTTAAAGAAGTTTTTTGAGCTGCCTAGGCTACTTGGAGTTCAAAAAAAACAACATTTCATGCAATAACTTTTAAACCATGTAGTCAAAAGTTATGAAAATGGTTGGACCTTAAAGTTACTCCTTGGATACATCATGTGTGAAATTTTTAAAGAAAAAAGATGAAATGTCCACTTGTAGTGAGCTGCCCAATATCACTATTTTGCCAAAAAATAGTGCTTGGCCCTTTAGGGGTTAATCAACTTTCTTGATTTTGACACAAAACAATTTACCAAAAATAAGATTTTGATTTTTAGTAACTAAAATTTGGTATGCTTGATCATGTTTGCAAGAGGATCATACACAAAAAATCTGAGGATATAATGCTATGTATATAGAGTGGAGATACTAAAAAAACTTGGCGTCTAAGCAAACATTGAGACAATTTTGGGAGTTAGTGTACCATAGTATATTGAATTATACATAATTATCATTGATTACTTTATTAGTGGCCCTCATACAATTTCTTATTTCTTGAATTAATGCAAGTTAGAGTTTTTTTTTGAGTGGGGTGCAGTGATTGAAACAAATTATGTTGTCAACCAAAATTCCCTTAAGGTAGCCGCACCCATGGGCGTGACGTCTCCATGGGTGTCATTGATAGTGTCAGGGTGCTTATGGATACATGATATTTATGGGTGACAAAGTGATGGTTGTGGGTGACTCCATGATGGTTTTGAGTACCCATCTCACTATTTGAGAACCACCAAACCTTGTTTTTAGCATCTCTTACACATGGTCCCTACAATTTCAGTGATTTTGGACTTTGAAAAATCTTTGTGAACAAATGCTTGCAGTTGGAACCTCAAAATTGATGCCAATATTTTTGGTTTCCATTTCCTAACTTACAGTGTTTTTTCCAAAATTATTCAATTATTTTACCTACTCCAAAACCCTTATTTCCACGCTTATGGGTGCACCTACCTTAATAATAACATAATTTGACTTCATGAAACTAAAACTTTGCTCCAATAAGTGGGTGTGTTAATTATAAAACTCAAATTTAAAACAAATTTCTGACAACTTTTTTTTTGCTTCTATAGTGTTTTGAGACCCAATTTTGTAAAAAAAAAAAAAAAAAAAAAAAAAATCCCTTTCAGTTACAGACCAACAAACAAAATTAGGATAGGTGACATAGAATGAACCCCACCTAAATAATATCACATTCACAAGTCTCATCCAAAAGTCACTGTTCCAACTCCAGCCCCTAGAAAAGGATAAAATTTATCAGGAGAGCCCTCAAAGGACCACGTGGCTGGCTAGTGGGCAAACCTGACAATGAATCAGAGAAAAGGACGTAAGCATCATTTTCTTTCGTACCACGTCATGGTACTTGTAAAAAACAATTCTTTACAGTTTTTGTTTTTTATTTTGTCTTTCACATCAAAATAAAAAGGAGTATCTATCTACTTCTTCCTTCTACTGTAGTAAGAAAGTTTCACAAAATCTCAAAAAATATATATCTTGTGACTCTTGTCCCTTCCTATCCAAAACAGAAGGTTGGCAAAAGGAACTATAATTAAATAAATATATAAATATATAAACAAACTTTTGTCTTGCCTGCTGAAATCTTGAAAGTTGTTTCTAACGTACAGTCCATTTCTAAGGGAGTACATCTACCCATTTATATGCTCCTTTGCACTTTGAGGTGCATATGAGGGAGGATGTTGTTGAGGTTAAATTATCAAAAAACAAAAACAAAAAAAACATAAATAACAAAAGCAAGTTGCTACTCTATAATACCCTCGAATAAAGGTTGTCGCCCCTTTTTTACCACTCAGCATGTTATAAAATAAAATTGGCATCAATTAGCATTGATTTTATGACATCCACACATCAAAGGCATTTTTTTGGTGACACCGGTTTTTGTAGTCCAATCAAGTTTATCAAAATTTGAAGGGACAACCTCTTATTGAATTACAAAAGTCAGTGTTGCCAGAAAAAAATGTCTTACCACACATGTACTGCAAAGCACTTGGTTGGAGGGACATTTGGACAAAAAAGGAGCAAATAATGCAAGGATATGTCATAAATTTCTCTTTGCCACAACAAAATTGCAATTTCCCTATGCACAACAAGTTTGTCAAATACTACCTTTCCTTTCACAATAAGTAGGTTGAGTAATTAACAATGAAATATTTGTTTGCTCTTGCAAACAAGGAAACTTATCATTGGTTAAAACTTTAATGTACCTAGTTGGACAAGTGGAGGAAAGGTGTAGTCAACATTAGAAACAAAATACATTTTGCCTTGCAATGATGGACCTCTTGAAGCCAAGGCCACATATGCCAAAATGGGTGGTTTGGAATGGGCAAAGAACTAAATTGTAATTTTGGGAAATTGGGAAACAACCATTTTGCTCAAGGTCCATGCATTGCCATGTTAAAATTAACCTCTCCACCATTCAAAGGCAAGAGGTTGTAGATAACAATTTGTGAAAATTGAAACATTTAGTTTGAAGGAGACTAAAGAATTGAATGTAAAAATTCAAGAAATCCACTTTTATGCAAAGAAGTACATGCCGCCACTTCTTTTTTCATGAAAGCTATTTTCAAAAGCCAATTTGTTTTGGTGTGGCCATTGAGAGCATCTCTAGAGTTGTTTTGCAAGGGTCTGAGACACTTCAAGCATGGATGATAAGTACTTGAGGCTTCTCAAAAGACTCTCATAGCATTCCATGCTAGTGTGTCAATCGATGGCACTTCAAAAAAAATCATTCAAGGTTTAATGAAGTTTATCTTATTCTCCCCTAAGTGAATGAGCAAAATGGCTATGTACAAAGAAAATTTGACTAGAATTTTGAAGGCTCTTTAACCCTTAAACAATAGATGAGTGACCGTGCCTACCCTTCTACAATGATTTACATTACTCTACAGTGGTTTAGCATGTGCCCACCCATTATAATATTATGTTTTGAAATTGCAAAAGTCAATAATGCATGGTGCCCTCATAAAAATTGCAAGAAGGACAACATGAGACCTAACATCTTGTTCACGTATATTCTTACAATTTAGATTACCTAAAAATTTGACTGCATCTCATGAGATAATTTTTTGCCTTTCACGATGGACCATGTATTTATGATCACTTTGGAAAATAAATAAATGAAAAACAGCTTTCTTTCTGACTTACAAGAGGACAGAAACCGTCCTCCTCACCATTTGAGGGTTAAAAATTTATATAATCTCATGAAATGTCAAATTTAAAAGTGCAACGCTGGAGATTCTCTGAAGTCGAGTGGGAATGCCCTTGACCATTTGAGCTAAAATATCCAGTGGGTGAGGTAGACCATAGTGAGCAGTGAGCACCCATTGGTTCAATACAGAGTTGCTGACATGGAAAGATACATGCAACATCTGTAACGCTGCACCCCAAAAACAAAAATCCTTGTACGACATTGGACTCACATGCAATCTTAGCCAAAATTAAAAATAAATCAAATAAAATGAACTTGAGATGCTCGTAGGCATATCCACTGTGACCAAGATTCTGCTTTGCTTATTTCTTAGTTTGTAGAAATCACACAATTTCCCTCCGTCTCTTCGAAAATTGGGCACTGAGGAAAAATTCTTAGTTTCAAAAGACCCAAACATCGTTAGGGGTAGTCACACACTTTTTGAAAATGAAACTTTTATGAAGAATGAGAAGTTGTGGAGTGGAAATAGGAGTCAATTGGAGCACTTTTGCGTGACAATGGTGTGAATTTCTTTTTGTGAGCATTGGAAAATGGAGAATGGGTTTATCTTGAAAATGGTGATGCGGTAAGAAAGCATATACTCAAGCGGAGGTCTTGAATTACAAGTAGGATGAAAGTAAGAACAACAAGATGTAAAAGAGACATGCATTGGGAAGTACTTTGTATGCAAAAACTTCTTCATGCCCATTCTCCTCATTTGGAGGTGAAGAAAAACTTCTCAATTTTCATAAAAATGGGCCCTTTGCAAATCAAGGAGAGAGTGCCATGTTCCCATTCTTTAAAAATTGAGAATGGGGTGAAGTAGGTGTGATTACTCCTATTATTTTAGGTAAGTGAGAAGTTATATGAACCAAAAATTTATATGAACGTTACAATGAGCTTTCTTCAAGAATATGAACTTTGGGGCACTTTTAGAATGTGGACTTTGGTATAGCACATTTAGTCTCCACAGTGAATATGGCATTCCACACTAACTCCTTTACACTATATAAATAGTAACTAAAACTACATGTAATTCTTACCAATAATTATTGCAATAAATAAAAATTTGAGGACTTAACAACAACAACTAAGTTGTGGAATAACAAAATATGAATGTCTAGATCATAAACCCTATAAAACCCTAATATCTAAAGAAATGAATGCACCTTCATGTGATCAAGCAACTAGTCACGAAGTAACTTTGTAGGATAAGGCAACCTAAATACAATATTTAATGTAATATGGAACAATGCAACACTCTTAGCTTCTAAATGTTTGGCCAAAATCTTTCAGTTTATATGGACCTTTTTGTGATTGAGTATAGATTTTTCTCTTTTTCTTTTACTTCTAAAAAACATTAATTTATAACAAAAATGAAAAATTACATGATCCCTAGTTGTCGGAGAAGTTTCAGATTTTGTTTTGAGAACTTGGTGTTGCTGTGCCTTTTCTAAAGGAACAGCAAAAAGTATCCATACCACATACACAATGATTTCATATTATTTGAAAACTGCCCTTGATTCTAAGTCCAAGGTTAAAATTGCAATATAAAAATGACATTCAATATTCACAAGTTTTGAAAAGCAGCCTAATAACTAAATGAAACAATTCATTCTTATTTTTCAGAAGTAACCTCTATACACCTGAAACTTTGAAAGTGAATTCACAATCAATACAATACAAGGCATTTTTCTTGTTATTTGAATAGATCTACACCTTTCTAGAGATGAAATCAACAAAAAAGTTTCATTATAGATAAACCCAATTCTAGTGAGCTATTTAAGATTCCAAATTAAAATTTCTTGTTAACAGCACATGCTACTTATAAGGCAACATATTTATCACCCTCATAAACAACATTTAAGGGTTATGTTCAAAATGGTTTATTTTCCTGTATAGAATTTCGATCTATATCGAGAGTGAAACACTCTGTCAAGGTACAATAATGTTGATAGGCATCATTTTGTCATTCGTGTGTCCACCTTCTACTTGCATAGAAACACTACGTTACTTCTCATTTAATGCGAAGCTTTTCATCAATACGATCCACTTTATAACAAAAGTCATATTAATAGTTACACTGATTCTACATTCGTTGTAGTAAAGTAGCAGATCCATAAATCAACCCATGTTCTACATATATACATTCCCTCTCTAGAAAAGATCGACATATTCCTTCAAATATCTATTACTATCATTGATGAATTAGTTAGAGTTAGGTAGGCTTAAATGCTCTGTTCATGTACTACCTACCACAGTGCGATGCTAAATGATATACAAGCAGCACCATAATCTAGCATTGCCAATAACCAAAAAACACCCATACGAAAGCTGCACAGGTCGCAGTAAGCATGTTTCTATTGCCAAATCACAAGACACCAACTGAAAGCAAAGCAAGTACAAACGCAAAGCAAAGGGCCAGAGCACATCACACAACTTCTACAAAAGCAGACACGAAAACCATAGTTGGGCATACAGGCATTGATTGCAATACACGAGCAACAGTGAAGTACAAGAAAAAGAGTTGTGTACAATGACACTTGATTATACAAGACGAGAAGTGCGACTGTCACAGAAAATATACAGTGAACCAGAAAAAACGGGATCGATACAACAGTATCAGATCATGCACCTCCAAAACGAGACAGAGTGGTTTAGAAGTCCGTGGCGACGGCCTCGTGGCCGACGGGAGCAGCCTCCGAAATGAAGATGCCGTCGTAGACGAGAGCAGCGAGCGCGGCGCCGATAAAAGGACCCACCCAGTACACCCAGTGGTTGTGGAAGTCCATACCAACAAGCGCCGGGCCAAAGGAGCGCGCGGGGTTCATCGAGGCCCCGCTGAAAGGCGCGCCCACGAAAATTTGAGCGAGCACGGTGAAGCCGATGGCGAGCGGGGCGATCACGCCCACGGTTCCCTTCTTCGGATCCACGGCCGTCGCGAACACGACGAACACGAGCGTGAAGGTAAGGATGACCTCCATTAGTACAGCCGCCCATGTCGTCATGCCCAGTCCGATTGCGTGACGGGCTACGTCCTCGCCTGTCGTCACGGCCTTCAATGCCCACGCCCCTGCTCACACACACACATAACACCATGGCCTCATGCTCAGCGACACATCAAACGACATGCAGGCAATCAGAGAGAGAGAGAGATAAGCTAGACACACACAGACATTACGCCATTGCATCGTGCTCAGACTTGCCACACATCAAACGACTTGCAGGCAATCAGAGAGAGAGAGAGAGATGAGCTAGACACAAACACACACACACAACGCCATAGCTTCAAGCTCAGACTCGCATCGCAAGCTCCGACACATCAGGCAATCAGAGAGAGAGAGAGATGGAACTAGAGGGGTTAAGCTTACCGGCAGCGGCGCCAAGGAGTTGTGCAACCCAGTAGAGGACGAGTCGGATGACGGTGATCTTGCCCGCGAGGGCGAGGCCGAGCGACACGGCGGGGTTGACATGGCCTCCGCTGATGTTGGCCGTCGCGGCCACCAGGATGGTGATCGCCAGCCCGTGGGCGATGGCGATGACGAGCAAGCCTCCAGCTTCCATATCACCCGGGTGGATCTTCTCGTACGACATCACCGATCCCACGCCGATGAACACGAACAGGAACAGCGAGATGAACTCCGCCAACGCGCCCTTGAGCGCGTCCGGGCTCGAGGCCTCATCGGTTTCTCCCAACGCCAACTTCACCATCGCCACCGATTTTCCAACAACCAAAGCTCACAACCCAACTCACAACCAAGCTCACAACCCAAACATACAACTGCAAAAACAACTGCAAGAGCTGCGACTAAAGCTTCGAATGCGTGTGAAGGAGTGTCGCCGATGCTCTTATACAAGCTGTTAACTCATACTTACTTGTTGCTCCACAGTCACATAACCCAATACCAAAAAAAATCCTGTTTTTTTCTCACTTTTTCCCTGTTTTTTCCTGATTTTTCCTGATTTTTCCTTTTTTCTGTTTTTTTTTGCCCTCATCGGCGGATTGCTTTTAGCGTGGGGAATAAATGGGGGTTTCGTTGTCATGTCGGAGAAGGCTAGATTAGTTTTTATTAATGGAAGGGGAATCTTGCAGGGGCAAGTCTAGTGTGGAGGGAGCCAGGGAGGGAGGGAGGGAGGGAGAGCAGGAACTGGCGAGGCTTGCCTACTCAGCATTATCCGGGTTTTTTTGGCCAACGAGTGTTTTGTGAATATGTTCAAGCAGCTCAACTGTTTTTATTTACAGCCGGTCCAGCTGGCTGAAAATCCTTTTCTTGTCCAAATACTTATGTTTTTTTTCTATATAATTTACCACGTTTTGTTTGCATGTCTTTATTACACTATTTTGCATAATTGAAACCCTCCCCTCTTGAGGTGGGAAATTCTCTCGTTGTTAATCCTTAAGCGCCCCAACAATAGGATTTTGTCATTGGGACCCACAATTTTATCTTGTTTTTTCTCTTGATTTGTACGGTGAAAATGATCATGGCTAATCCTCATCAATAGAGAAAGTAGTCCTTTTTCAAATCCTACGGTCACTTTTTCTGGATGTAATTTTCCAAGTTGAGGTGGCCATTAAACCCCCCATTTTCTCCTAAATCTTAAAATAACTCTGGGCGCTCAAGGGTTAATGACTCATTAGGGCAAGTTATAACTAAAGAGGTTTCAAAGGAAGAGGAGATCGGTGATTACAAGTGAGTACAACTAAGAAAAATCAAAGAGCTAAGTAAAGTCTTATTTGATGTTTGGATTATCCTTTTTAAGCACGTACTCAAATGGCACCCCCAACTGCACTACTAAAAAATGTTTTCATGTACAAATATTGCTTACAAATATTTCACAAAATTGGTCAAGGCTGATATTTCAAAAAAACAAGGAAAATTTGATGTATACGCCTAAAGTACGCAATATTTGTATAGATGCTTGTGGTTTTTCAAAAATTGCACAAATATCCTTGGACCATACTTTTGAGGCGTTTGATATACTATGCACGTCAATTCCTTCTCCCTTTATATGCAAGTTGTTTTTTTCCCATTTTTTTACACAACTTGTTGCAACCGCTACCTTCATAACATGTTGACAAAGCTCTTGCACTAATAAAAAGTGCTAACCAACTTGTAAAGCAATTTCCACAAGAGCAAACACAATGCTTTAACCCCTCATTGTAGACAAATTGCAAAATACTCGGGAAATGCAGACAAATTTTTCCACTTAGACAATGAGGGGTTCATGTGCTTGTGTGGGATGTGTCATGACCTATGTTGCAGGTAGGAGTGCAATAAAACAAGAAAGAAACAATGTGCTCACAAAGGAGAAGGAAATGACGTGCACGTGTAGATCGGACACTTGAAAACTACGGTCCAAGGATATATGTGCAATTTCTGAAAAACCACTGGCAAACCACGGGCATTTGTACAGGTATTACAAACTTTCCTATCAAATCTTCCCTTGAAAATATCAAAAATTGGTGCAGATACATTGTCTAAAATATGGAGTTTGGAACAATGGGGCGTAAAAATGCTTGAGTTTAGGATTTAAGCAAAACCAACGCTATTTACTAATTCCAAGCTTTTGATTCCTTGTTTGTACATTTTGGTGCTTTTGTTTTCTATTCAGGTCTGAGTGCAGCGGTGCGTGGGTGGGCTTGGCATACTGTATACACGTGTTTGCAGGGCGACGCTGGAAAAAATCTCAGGTTCTCCACCTAGAAGAAAATGTGAGAGTTTAGAAATTTACCATCACGAGATTGAATGTGGAAAAATTTAGAATTCATGTTCCCTAAAGGATCAACTGTCCCCTTGCGGGACAAATGGATTTTGGACATGTACCTACATCTAATTTAATTTTTTTGATTTTTCAAAACTTTTATTGAAGGTGAGGAATTCAAAGATCTACATAGGCATCTAATTTTTTCTTCATTTTGACATTTATTGAAGAAGTTATGCATGAGTTTTTAAAAAAGGGTGAGGGTAGGCAGCCCAAAAAAAAATCAAAATTGCATTTTTTGTTAAAAAAATCTGAAATTGGTTCCTTAGATTTATACAAATGTGGGAATCTTTAAACCATTCAATTCTAATTGATGAGATGAAAGTTATTAGAAGTTTTAGTTTGCGGGTAGGTATGGGACTCCCAAACCTCCATTCTTTTTGCTTGTTGTAAAATTTGTTGCTTTCCTTTTTTGAGCTCTTTGTGTTTTTTTTTGTTGACTTTTTCTTTTCCAAATTTTAAAGGACTAAGATTCCTTGGTTTTCACCATTTGGATCAAAAAAATTCAGATTTTTGAATTTAACATAAATTCTCCAATTTTACCTAGCATATATGCAAATTTCATAGCCTTACAACATTACAGGATCTTACAAAGTATGATTCACACCTCCAATTCATTTGAAAATTCTCCCACACATACTTAACTTGGTCTTCTACATGGAAAAAATAAACCCTAGCTTTGAGTTGAGCAATTTTTTTGATATACAAGCTCTTAAAGGCTTCTAAATTTTTTGGGTAGCAAGAAAAAAACTTTTTTTCTACTTCAAATGTCAATATCTCACTCCTCTACTTCTAGAATGAGCTGAAATTTTTTCCCACAAATACCTCCCATAGTTTAGGGTAGCGTTTAATTTTCTGGCAAATTCTGACAGGTTTCCTCCAGTGCTTTACCTTCCCTCCAAAAATACTCCACTGTCAAAGGAACAACGCAGCAAGAATTTGCCAAAAAATTAAACCATGCCCTAGGGCAAGATCTTACGATTGAATTTCCAAAAAAACTTTTTCTCTTACCTTTCTACTCGTTCCCCCAGTTTTCAGTGATTCGCGAAGAAAATAGGCCTTGGTCCTTTTGGGGTTACAGTTCCTGATGTAGTCTGGAACCAGGGAAAGAGATCAAATTGATTAAACTTCAAAAATAGAGGTAGATTCCTGTTTTAACCCCTCCTTGTAAAAATCTGAGCTTTTCCTACTCGATGCAATATTCTATTGCAGCCTTAGGAATTTTTATAGGGAATTGATATGTGCACACCGGGGTTGATATTTGCACACCCCCTGGGAAGTAAATTACAGATTTTTACTATCAAAAAGTTGAATTTGTGAATTATGAATTCAAATTTGGATTTAGAGATCATGATTTAGTTTAGAATTACAAAAAAAGTTTGCAATTGAACAACACTCAATAAAAAAGCTTAGCTAGGGGGGAAAGTGTTACTTTTACTTTTGTTTGTAAAAAAGATAAGCTTTTTCATTGGGTGTTGTTCAATTGCAACTTTTTTCATGGTTCTAGACTAAATCATGGTCTCTAAGTCCAAATTTGAATTCAAAATTCACAAATTTAGCTTTTTTGATATTAGAAATCTATAATTTACCCCCAAAGGGGTGTGCAAATATCAACCCCCGATGTGCACATATCAATTCCCTTTTTATATATAGAGTTTGTTTGAGCAACTGCAATGGTG
This sequence comes from Ulota crispa, assembly GCA_963920765.1. Taxonomy (NCBI): domain Eukaryota; kingdom Viridiplantae; phylum Streptophyta; class Bryopsida; order Orthotrichales; family Orthotrichaceae; genus Ulota; species Ulota crispa. The sequence continues at coordinate 6,340,922 of OY987251.1, read as the reverse complement.
CAGCACTACAAATCCTTGGGAAACACAGTACAAGAGCATCACCAATGCAATGCAAAACACTAGATGGGATTCTAATGGCACTTTTGTTAGTGGTGTCAAGTTTTGGGATTTGGAGGTATTTTTAGGGTTCCAATGGCACCACGGCAACATGAAACCAAGAGAGAGCACCATTAAAACAATATTCTTGCACAATAAAATCTATTTATTTCCTAGTGCCCTCAAACTCCCCTATAGAGAGGTTTGCAACAAGTGCTCAAACACCACAATTGTTTTCACAAATGAGGTTCTCATGAGAAGGAAGAACTTTACTTTAGCCGCTCAATCCCTGAGTGTCCCCTTGGGGGACTAATAGGATTTTGGGCAAGTACGTACAGCCTCAATTTTTGTTCTAATTTTTTGAAACTTTTTGAAGATAGAAAAACACATTAGCTTTTGGGGAATATAAATCTTATTCCAATCGATGCCTAAAAGCAAAAGTTATGCCTAGATAAGCAGAAATTTATGGGGATTGGGCAGCAAATTTTTTTTACAAAAACTTTATTTTTTTTTTAAAAAGATCTTCTCATAGGTTGTAGTTTTGTTTACATTTGACACTTTGATTCATTCCATTTGGACTAGTTATGAGAAAGTTATGTACAATCTTGTTTTACGGGCACCTCAAGCATCTTCTTGAAAAAATAATTTATAACTTCATTTTTGAATGCGATTTTAACATTTTTTCAAAAACAATTGCTGGAAAGGGTGAAGTTTGCTTTCTAGAACAATCTCACCATTGGGATTATTGCATTTCAATTCCATTGCAAGGTTATTAACAATTTTAGTTTTTGTTCAATCTCATACCTTCTTCTACCTAATGTTTTTTATAAGAATGAAAATGAAGTATTTTTTGATTTAATTTTTTACCAAAGATTCTCAACTCAATTTTTAATCCATTGAAAAATAAACCCCAAAACTTTGTGGTGCAAAAATTTCAAGTTAAAAAAGTTCAAAGTCAAATAAACTAGTCATGCAAGGTGCAAAAAAGTATGTTTTTGACACTTTAAACGTAAATATCTTGCAATTTGTGTGATCAAAGTCTTTGAATTTTTGTTTTCACATTTGTATACTAATCTAATACAAGATCCTACAATTAGATATGAAAAAAGATTAATTTCCAAACTTTGTTACTCTTTGCAATAAAAATAACAATTTTGAGTGTCTTTTGACAAATAAAGGCCCCAGGAATTTAGGGGTTGAAGAAGGAGCGTGGAACCCCCAACAAAAGCGGGTAGAACTGACTTGCAATTGACATTTGAATGAATCAGATGGAAAAAGATGCAAAAAGAGCTCATTTGCTAGCCCTAATCATGTGCCCGAGTTGATGATGCTATAAGGTCAATTTATTTCTCTAAAACGCATTAGCGGCCTGGATGCTTTTAGGCTCTCACTACTCATATTTAGGAGTTTTCAGTGAGGTTGTTTATTTCAAAAGTATCTCGATTTACATTGTGAAGCAATGGAATATTTTCAGAAACACCTAAACGATGGCATCCTTGGTGACGTGGTTGACTACCCAAAATTTTAGGTCTCCTTTTAGTGAACCAATTTTTGAATTTTTGAGAAAAAATTCCAATCTCAACCCTTATTATCTCCTAAATGTATGAAAGTGTCTTTGCTGCCACTACAATACAAGATGTTTTTTTGTAATTGGAATGAAATCACACGGTTCCCTACATTTAAGCTCAACCAAAATGTTAAAATATATATCATTGTAGTTTTAGTGAGTTACTTGAAATCTCAAATTAGAAATTCTTGTTTGTAGCAAATTCTAATTATGTAATATATATACTATCCCCATGGGAAGTTCATGGGTTAATCTTGTTGTGAAATATTTCCTCCACACTTTTTATTTGATTATTTTGGATTTATTATCAAAAATTAGGTGTTAATGCTTGCTACACTAAACATTCATCATCAAAAATTTATTAGGATTTTTGTATGTTAGATAGAATGCAAAGTGAAGTTTACAGTAAGTCTTCAAATTTGTGTAAGTGTGGTAATATCAAAATAACTGGATATATACATTATAAGAGGTGCAAACATGATATTACAGAGGTCGTTGTGGTTTGAGTAGTAAGGTAGGAGCACCCAATTGCAACACCAGCCGTTCTTTGACATCTAAAATTAAACCTAACTTAGACAGATGTACACCCAACCAAGACACGAATGCACCCAAACAAGACACAAATGCACCCAAACCAAACAAGCAAGTTGACATAAGGGGATAGAAATTGTGTAGGTGGTAATTTTTGATTGGGTGTGACATGAGCATGACATGGTCTTGTTGTTGTCGCTTTTTCAAGGGTCTAGTGTATACAATAGATAAGTCTAGGTAATTATTTTCAACAATTCATAATTTATTCATATGATCTTAAAAAATTCCAAAAACAATTTTCCTTGCATCCGGATCCATTTCCTAACAAGCCCATGCCATCAAATTCTCAGAAGACCCTCCCAATTACCACATCTGAGGTAAGTGTCGCATTTGGGTGCTCCTACCTTATGATTAATCATCGCTACATGTGCAACTGTGCGTCCTTGAGAAAGCACAGACACAGGACAGTGCTGCTACAGACACTGCCTTGCCTACTGACACTTGACTTGCAGATATTTTTTTCTTGTAAAGGGGGAGTACGGCGATGATTCCATACTTTCCTTCCTCTTCTAAAACTTTTTTCAGCTTTTTTTTTTTTTGTGTGCATATGATTACAAATCGGAAAGGAAAATCCCCTCAGGTGAAAAATGAAAAATAAGGGGGCTAGGACGTGACCTACCATAGGCCGTGCTGCAATTGTCACTCATGCGGAGCTCTTGCATCAAAGTAAAACATTGATCAACTTGTAAGGTAACAGCACCCATGAGCGGTCCCAAAAGTGGAGCCCTACTTTTGAGGTGTTCACCACTCATTGTGAACCCAAAGTGGAGCAGTGAATGTCCCTTGTACAAGAAAATCTTGTCACATGTCAATTGCTAAACTGCTATGAGATGAATGGGATTGGGACCGTCAAGCACATGTATAGGAACACATCAAAGCAGCTTCAAGGGTAGTTTAGAGGTGCTAATAGGGACCTATGAGTTGCAACTTTGCCCTTTAATATAAAATAATCTACAATACTTTTTTTCACAAAAATTACATTCCATGATAGCTTGTTGAAAGGCTAACCTTGCAAAAAAAATCTTGAATTTTCCAAGACTTTGAAGTACCCTAAACCCTGAAAGGCCCTTAAATGCTCAAATATGGGTGCGGTTACCTTAAAGCAGATTTCATAACAACAAGCACAAGAGCCCAATGTAAGGTAGCAACATCCATAAGCGTTGCGTCCCCATGCCCGTCACCTGACAGTGGTAAGGCTAATTAGTAAAAAAACAAATGGTTGTGGGTGACTGAGTGATGGTTATGGGTGATGAAGTGATGGTTGTAGGTGACTAGCATGAGGTTTTGAGTACCCATCTCACTATTTAAGAACCAACAAGCCTTGTGATTAGCATCTCTTACACATGGTTCCATAATTTTAGTGATTTTGAACTTAGAAATTTTTTTGTAAACAAATGCTTGCAATTGGAACCTTAAAATTGATGCCAATATTTTTGGTTTCCATTTCCTAACGTACAGTATTTTTTTCAAAGTAAGTCAATTGTTTTACCTACTCCAAAACCCTTATTTCCACGCTTATGGGTGCGCCTACCTTACTTGTGTGGGATGAGTCATGACTGATGTTGAAGCAAGTAAAGCAACAAATGAGAAAAAAAAAAAGTGTACGCACAAAAGGAGAAGAATAACATGCACATGCATAACAAACATCTAAAATTTATGATCCAATAATATTTGTACAATTTCTAAAAAAACCAAAATCATCTGTACAGATATCACAAACTTCAGGGGCATCCATCAAACTTTCATTCTAATTCTAATTTTTCAGTGTACCCACTACTACTGAGTGAACTGGAGTAGTCAGGGACTCAGGGTAAGGATTTTAAAGTGATCTGTAGTCATCAGTGAGGTACGGGTATGGCTGAGAGGTCAGCACTTAATGTAGTACGTCTGTTTGAGAGCCATTGAAAATTTTAATATCCGTATCCTTGTCCCCACAATAAAGGGAACTACACCTACTTGCAATCCTGTTACAAAAACGAACTAATTCGTATAAAATTCTTGCTTAAAATGTACACTTTCTGAACAATAGGTTCATTGTTGATTTTCGGTTTTAATGATTGTTTAAAAATGTACATTAAATATTGCATTTAGGTTGCCTTGACAATTAGGTTGCCTTATCTTAAGAAGTTATTACATAACTCATTGCCTAGCCCCTAAAGGACTAGACCTCTTTTTCTTAGCAACATAGCAATTTTGGGCAGGTACTTGTGATTGGAGATTGGAGCTTTTCATATTTTAGGCTTATTTTTTTAATAGAATGTGGGAACGAGGTTTGTCTTTCATATGCACTAGATTTTACAGCATTTGGAATTATGAGTAAAAATTTATGGCCTAATATGTTTCTTTTTTCACTTGGTGGGCAGTTTGGGCTGATTTTCAAAATCTTTTTTTCCAAAAACAAAAATTTGAAATTGGTTTAGGAGATTTTTGTGAACATGAGAAGCTTTAACCCCTAAGCGTCTTGCTAAGAAAATTCAGCATACCTCCAACATGAAACCTTCAACACATTCCTTGAGTTTTTGGAAAGTTGAATAAGTAATCACATAATCCAAACCGGTCATTCTATACCCAACTACAAATCAAATGTTTTAAACCAATTTGATTTCAAATCCAAGTAAATCTGCAAAATCCCCACTATTGAGAATCTCATGTTTTCCAATTTGGGCAACAGTTCAAAAAATGGATTTTGGACTTTCCTATAATATTTTCTCAAAAAAAGAAAAATTACCTAATGGGTGATCCCATGAGATTGTGTCTTGCTATACTTGATGGAAAAAAATCCACAAATGGATAAAAACTCCAAAAGATATGGTCACTCAAAGTAGCTAGATTTCACTAGCTCCTTACTTTAGAGCTATAAAAACCTTGCCCAAATCAAGAAATAAAAAGTGACACATCACCAAACTTCTCCCTTGTACAATATAAGACATGAGACACCCATCCCATCCGCTCTCTAAGGCGCTCCCTTCGTTTGCCCAAAAAGATTCTTCTCTTAATTGTTGAAAAAATATAATATTTTCCATATTCCATGTAGAATCTAGAGCAAAGGAGGCACTTCAAGAAACAACAAGCCAATCATAAATTTTTCTTGAACTAACAACTCCATTTGGACTTGAGTGGTAGACCAAATTTTGAGCTAAAAATGCCTCTTTTGTATACTTTCACACCTCCAAGCACCCCCTTTGGCCATATTGGGCTCTTTGGTCCTTTAGGGGTTGTCATTCCATTTTTATCAATGAGATGAAAGTTATGATGAGTTTTTGTTTGCAGGCAATTATGGATTCTCTACTTTTAAAAAAACTTTGAAGTCCTTTATTTTACTCAGTTTTCATTATTTTGGAAAAAAAGCAAAACCAAAAAATGTGAAATGTTTATTACAACATTATAATTGTTGGGATTGGCATTTTTCATTTCCATAATTAAATTCTTAACAATTTCATGTTTTGAATCATTCTCTACTTCTTTTTACTTACTAATTTTTTCCATATGTTATATAATTCCAGACAATTTGAAACTTTTTTGACATGTACTTTACTTGAGTGGAATAAGGAATCTAGAGAAGCACCACCCACATGGCCCTTTTCCCTTAGGAATTTCACCTTCTGAAGGGTAGATGCCCGGTTTTCCACAAGATGTTTTTAAATATTCAAACCATTCTATCTTCCAATCCACGTGGTGGAAAACTTTGAAATTTTTCCACATCTTCAAAAACTATTCTTTTACAAGATCCTACGGTCACATATGCATAAAAATGTTTTTGTTCTCAAATTTGATTGATGCTCTAAAAATGGCAGTTTTGGAGAGTTTTTGGTGAAAACTTTGCGTGGTCCTTTAGGGGTTAGGTACTTGGAGGCACATTTGACTCTATACATACTAAGATTTCACATGGCTTATAATTTGGATGTAGCAAGTTTGTTTTTTGCAGCTTTGGTGTTGTTGTCAAACCCTTTAAAATTTGTTTATTGCAATAATTATTGATGAAAGTTATTGTAATTTTAGTAAGTATTTATGTAGCGTAAGATGTTGAGAAATTGGTGAGGGGCAACCTAAATGCAATATTTAAATGTACTTTACATGCATGGTGACAAAACAATGACTATAGAGATCCAAAAAATCAAAGAAAGTCATCCAAACAAAATGACAAAATCACCCGTTGAAAATGGAATTTATTTAACCCCTAAAGGACCAAACTGCATTTTTTGGCAACATAGAAAATTTGGGCAACTCATTACAAATGGAGTTTTCATTTATTTTCTTTGAGATTTTCACCCATGATATGCCCAAGGAGTAGTTTTAAGATTCAATAATTTTCATAACATTTGTCTACATGATTCAAAAGTGATTGCATGATATATAGTTTTCTTTGTTTGTTGGGCAACTCATGCAGCGCAAAAGCTTTTTTTAAGATTACATTTTAAAAAAAAGAAATTGAAATTGGCTCTGGGAAGCTTTGAATCATTCCATTGTGATTAGCAAGATGAAAGTTATGAAGAGTTTTTATTTGCAAGTAGTTGTGGATTCTCTACTCTAAAATAAACTTTGAAGTCCTATATTTTACTCAATTTTCAACATTTTGGAAAATAAATAAATGGAGGGATGTAAATATTTTATTGCAACATTATAACCGTTGGATTGACACTTTTTATTTCCATAATTAAATTCTTAAAAATTTGGAATTTGGAATCATTCCCTTTTTCTTTTTACTTACTATTTGTTTCCCATGTGTTGCACAATTCCACATGATTTGGAAATTTTCAAGTGTGCGTCCAACTTGCATTGATGAATGAACCCAAAGAGTTTCAATCATTTTGGAATATTTTTCATACAAATATAATCGTGTGAAGTGCAGCTACCCAAATTTTTGCAAGGACAAAAATGGCTTTCTGTCAATTCAAACTCAAATATCTTACACTCTACTTTGTGAAAATTTCTGAGTTTTTTTCACATCTTTTGAAATTAGTGCACTATATGAGCTTACGATTACGTGTGTCCAAAAATGTTTTATTTCTAAAATTTGATACTTGTAATACAAATGGCAATTTTGTTGCAGTTTTGGTAAAAGTTTTGGTGAAAATGCAGTGAAAAATCTTGAGGGGTTAATGAAAACTAGCTAGACTTCCCCAAAAATATCTAATTGTGGTATAATTATGTAGGCAATATCGAGTGCATGGACTTAAATAATTAGTTGAAAATGAGAAATGTTGGATTTTTATCCATAGAGCTCAAAATCTTCTCTAACATTGGTTCAAAAGAAGCATGTCAAGAGGTGTTGAAGTCTTTTTTTTATTGTATTTTAAGTATCAACAAGACTCGGTAACTGTTGATACGATTTAGTATTAGGAAGTCAACTTAAATGTTTATTCGAATGCTTTTAGGTGGAATCACTATATTGAAAGTTTGGAGCCACATAAAGTGAGGCATCATTTTAATAAATAAATAAATTTTGGTCTGTTTTTGTTAGAGCATAAGTACTATTGGAAAGAGTACACCTAGTATATCCAATATCTAGATGATATCCAGCTTTAAGTTTCATTGGCCCCTCTAAATACATATTTTGGAGGGACCTGCAATCATTTACACTAACTATTGTATTTAGGTTGCCTCACAATAGTTTCTCAACATTTTACACTATATAAATATTTAGGGATATTACTGTAATATACATCAATAATTATGCAAGAAAAAATATCAAGGGCTTGGCAACAATAACAAAGATGTGGAAAAACAAACTAGTCATGTTCAAGTCATAAATCATGTGAAATACTAATATCAAAAGAGTTGCATGCACCTCCAAGTGGCCACTCAATGAGTCATGAGATAACTTTTCAACATAAGGCAACTTAATTGTTAACCCCTAAAGGACAATTGTTTATTGAACAAACAAATGAAATTTTGGGTAGGATCATGTGAAGTCAATTTGAGACGGATGTTTTTGAAATTTGGAAACAAGGTGCACACAATGAATACCTTTGTGTGAAAAAAAGAACCTCTCAATTGGATGGCCAAGTAAAAAGTTGCAATCCTTGAAATAGAGTATATTGTTTGGACAGCTTGGTGCAAATAGGGAGCAGTGAAGAAAAAAGCCTGCCCAAATTTAGCTTTGATAGTAATATTGGTGGGGGTTTGGGTGAAGGTATAGGCATGGGTCTTTGGCAAGGATTTTGGCATTTTTTCTACTTGAATTGACAATGGTGAACATGTTTGTCATGTATGTTCATGAGTGTAAGAATATTGAAGAGCGGCCAAGGCCAATGATGCATTCCCAATTCTGTCTAGAAATATGCAAATTTCTTTTACATGATTGGAGAGGAAAAAATTGCAACAAAGCAAGAAGCAATAATATATATTGTTACTTACCCTTGAGTCTCTAACTTGAATGGAAATTGTGTGGTTTACATTGATGGCAAGACACAACCTTACACATTTGGCCAAAATTGCAATGGCAAATATATGTACGGCCATAAGGGATGTTTTGAAAGATGTCATGATAATCTTCACCCACAAAGGGAAGAAAGTGTAAATGGCTTTTTTATTTTTAGTTTTTATGTTTAGCATTTTTTGAGAGCCAATATTAGTCATTTGTGATAAATTATTTTAGCAACTAACAATTTGTTAGATCACTAAACCAAACAAAGTTTGGTATTTTATTGTTGAAGCATAAGACTAATACAAGGTATTTCTTTATTGACCAAGATGACATTTAAGAAGTCAATCTTCCTTTCTATCTTGCTTTATTCATGAAGGAGATTTGAAGACTATGGATAGTGGCAAAACCTAAACTAGCATAACTTTGCAAGCTATGATAATTTTCTTTAAAAAAATTCTACTTGTGGAAGATATGGGATAATATCATTTCACCTTTTGGATTTGTAAATGATCATTTTTTGGTTATGCAAGAAATTTTTAAAGATTGACTAGTGTATAATTGTTTTCTTTGACCACCTTGTATTATATGCTCATTTAGAGTAAGTTAAACATCTCAATTGCATTTGAAATTTTTCAAGATTGAACCTAACATCATAAATTTATGAATGTCTCAAATCCTTGAGTTTGTGAAGAACAAAAAAAATTCAGCTAATGGTACCTCAAAGTTTGTTGTCCCTTTCAGGCAGGGCCAAAAAAAGCTTTGTGTGGAGTTGTGAATGTTATAATCTTTTACATCCTTTTGGTCAAATGGGCTGAAAGTTTTTTTTGCTTATACCTTCGTACAAGTGTGTTAGTTATGTCAAATTCAATAAAATGATGTAGTTAGACATTTTCGTTAAAAACCATCACTTTAGTTTTTATATAATTTTATAATTTTATTATTATTTAGATGTAAATATAAATACTTTAAAAATTTAAAAATTGCACAGTTAATTATAAAAAAGGGTTAGCGGGATTGCAAGGGTAACCTTAGGATACTACAATTGTTTTCTTCTCAATTTTACAAGCTACTTTGATGTAAGTTAATTAAAAGTCAAAGAATAAATTACTACTCATTTCTACGTGAGGTCAATTTTGATACTCTATAAAAACTAAACAAAAAAACATGGAAGTGTTACCAATTGACAAAAGAATAATCAATGAACTTTTGAAACATGATTTTTAGGACTGAGCTTTTGTTTTAAAGAGTTTGTGTTGAACAAAGAACTTGGCCAAATTTGGCGCTTGAATACATGTGATTTGTAGGAGTAAACGCCGGTAACCAACTAGAACCAATTATAACAAGGGTGGTTTAGCTCCAAATGGGGGCATGCAATACACCATAGGAGTAGACGTGTCTAAAGTTTTCAACAGCAATATTTGTTAATTTGGGAAAAACCTCAATTTTTGGACTTCCAATTTATTTATTTTTTAAATATTTTTACGTGATTTAAAGTGAATTTGATGATGATTTCTTCAAGATCTTACATCAATGATGAAATATCTTAAAGGAATTATCAAAAAGCTCATTTTAAATCACCAAAATGTTCTCACAAATGCAAAATTTTGTATCCCCAAATTTGTTTTGGATTTTTTTCCCCCAAGTTAACAAATGTTATGTTTTTCTCACAACATTAGCATGCATCCGAATGGAATCAAGAATCTACTACTAGAACTTAGCCAAAAAATTGATGGCAAAGTATTGTGAATATCAAGTCATTTGAATTTTCTATGACAACAAAAAAACATTTTCCCTTGGCTTGTTGTTTTTTTCTTCTATACTCATATGAAAATGTTTCACATATTTTATCATTTATCAATGTGGGAATGTGCATTACCAATTGTAGTAAATATTTTAGATCTTTGCCAATTTTGCTTTGGACCTTTGTCAACCTTGCAATGGACCCTTGCCTTTGCCAACCTTGCATTGGACCTTTGCCTTTGCCAACCTTGCATTGGACTTTTGCCTTTGCCAAACTCACATCAAACCTTTGCCTTTAAGGTAACTGTACCCATTTTTGATCCTTTAATAGCTCGTCCCCAATTCCGATCATATGTTCCCAGTGGGTACATTTCAAACTTGATATGTACACAATGAATACTTTAATGGTCGGGATTGGGTACATCTACCTTACCAACCTCACATTGGACCTTTCTTTGCCAACTTTGCAATGGGCCTTTGCCTTTGCCTCCAACCTTGCAATGGGCTTTTGCCTTTGCCTCCAACCTCACATTGGACCTTCCTTTGCCAACCTTGCAATGGGCCTTTGCCTTTAACATTGCCAACGAGGCACATGGTAATGTGTCCTTGGATTGACGGTTCCTTCTGATGGAAGCCCCACTGAAAAGCTGCAACTTCTCCAGTCATATGATTCATACAAGTTAAAGAAACCTTGTTTCAGGAAAGAGATGCTGCAGATGCCGACTGAATGCCCGACCCTAGGCTTTCCCCCTCTGCCACCTCCTAGAGCCCCCCAAGATTTCACCATAATGTTACTTCATTTTTGACATTGACATACTTTCGCATGGGTAAAAATTGGGTGAAAAGTTAGATGAAACTGCCAAATCTATGGGGAATGCGATCCGTGAGCCGTGAGCTTGATTTTTTTTTGTCAAACTAATAAGTTTTATCAACGATTGTGTGCATAGGGTCCTATAATCGTGTATTCTAAACTTTCAATTCTCAAAAAAACTTGTCATATTTTAAAATTTGTACATTGATTTTGAGTTCAAAATTGGTTACTGCTCACAAAAAGCTTGGCTTACCACTCAAGGCTCACCATTTTACGCTCACAAAGTATTGTCCCCAAATCTCTCTCAAAAAACATTATTCAAGTTAATTATTGGAAGAACAATGCTAACATTAACCGATTTTGTGGATGAATGTGTACACATGGATGATTTTATCCCCAAAAAAATCTTCCCTGCATGCATTCAAGATGCATATGGCTCAATCCATGGAAAAAAAACAAAAATTCCTTCTTACAACCTTGTTGTTTAGGTCCGATCCCTCTTATAGAGAAAGGTGTTTATTGCATTGCATTGTGTAGCATAGATTGTTTATTAACCCTTGAAGGATGTTGCCTACCAAAAGTGTTGTCTATATTTGTACAAGACTCATCTAGTATTTGAAAAAATAACTTTATAACAAATGCCAAAAATTCCCAAAATAATCCTAGTTGACCTGTAATATGTACATGACATGGCTTGAAATTTACAACTCTAATGAAATTCATGTGCTAGCCAAATACCCTCTCCGTATACAACACAAGAGTCCGTATACAAAACAAGCAACATCCTTTAGGGTTGAGGTGCAAGAGTGTCACATGCATGTCAAATTTGGTTGATACTACGTTTTTGAGACGTTTCTCACAAAGACTGTCTTCTCTCCTTGAAGACTTTATACATGATTGTTTTATTAAGAAGAAGCAGTGAAATTGATAGGAGGGTGATTGAAGTGACGACTCTTCGAAACACAATATTTTGAAGAGTATCAATTAATGAAGATTAATGCGATGCTGTCCTTTATACCCACGGGATTGAGTTTAAAAGGACACGTTACAAGGTTTGGAATAAAAAATTATGCCAAAAATAACTGCAATTTTTGAGTGTTCCAGGCATCTTTGTCATGGCAGCATGGGATGCTCTAGGCATTTTTGCCACAACACCATGGGCAGGCCAACAGTTTAAACTTTAGAGAACTGATGGCAAATAAATTGGGGCCTCACCAACCATCAAGGCAATAAATAAAAGTGTCAGAGCCACAATTCAAACTAGTTACAAATGAAAACTACCACGGCAGCTAAGAGTGCCCAAAGCCTTCTTTGGTGCAGCTAGGCAAAAACTTGCCATCACCGTGTCAATGCTGGACACCCTAAAATCAGAATTGACTCTAAGGCCACAATAAATCACAAGCCGGAGCCAACCAATGGAGATGCTCAAAGAGGTTGAAAATTGGAGCACTTGTGACTTTACAATTTGTTCCTAGTTCCTTTTGCAATGAGATACCTACTTGCAACATTTTACAAAAAGCTTGGTGCAATAAAGGTGGGACTTCTATCCAAAAATTGGATTTTAATCCCTAAAGGACCATTTGTCCCTACAGGGGACAAATGGGATTTTGGGCAAGTACCTACAACCTCAATTTTTGTCTTGATTTTTTTATGCTTTTTTTGAAGATAGGAAAACACATTAGCTTTTGGGAATATAATTTTTAATCCAATTGATATCAGGGAGCAAAAGTTATGCCTAGATAAGCACAAGTTTGGGGAGTCCGGGTAGCATTATTTTTTTACAAAAACTTGAAATACTTTTTAAAATAATTTTCTCATAGATTATATATTTATATCCTTGTCACATCTAAAGGTTTGAATCATTCCATTTGGACTAGTTATGAGAAAGTCATGGACAATCTTGTTTTTTGGGCAATTCAAGCATCTTCTTGAAAAAATAACTTATAAACTTCATTTTTGAATGCAAGTTTCATATTTTTTCAAAATCTTTTTTTGGAAAGGGTGAAGTTTGCTTTCTAGAACAATCTCACCATTGAGATTATTGCATTTCAGTTCCATTGTTGGGTTATTAACAATTAAAATTTTTGTTCAGTCTCATACCTTCTTCTACCTAATGTTTTTTTTAATAATGAACATTAAGTACTTTTTGTTTTGATTTTTTCCCAAGATTCCCAACTCAATTTCCTACCACAAAAAATTGAAGTTCCAAACTTTGTGGTGCAAAAATTTTAAGTTAAAAAAGTTCATAGTTAAATAATCTAGTCATGCAAGGTGCAATAAACCTTGTGTTTTACACTTTGAATGCAAATATTTTCCAATCTATGCAGTCAAAGTTCTTGAATTTTGTAGGACACATTCTCATAATAGTCTAGTACAAGATCCTATGGTCAGGTATGCAAAAAGACCAATTTTCAAACGTTTTAACTCTTTGCCATAGAAGTGACAATTTTGAGTGTCTTTTGACAAAATAAAAGCTGTGATCCTTTAGGGGTTAAAATGTAGGTCACTCAATGTTCCACTTTTCAAAATGTGCACGTTCAAGTTTACCGCCATATCCCAACTTTGTCGCATTGCAAATGACAAAGAAAAAGGGAAATAGCTTTAAAAAAAACTTGGGAGTATTATGAGAGGGAACTCTTGGAGCTTTGCTCTAGCCAAAATTGTTGGAATGTGGGACATAGTGTGAACCGCTTTCAAGTGTAGAAATAAAAGATTTTTTTTCTAATCAAGATTCTTGATTGAGCGTGATATACTAAAAGAAAAAGGGAACTGCCGAAGTGACACCACAATGTTGTTAAAGTGATACTCCAAGGTGGACACGTGAATTTTGTGAACATTGCAATTATAGCATGTCCAACTAACCCTGAGCGCCCATGCCATTTTCACCAAAATGTAGACATAGTCAAACTCAATCCAACTAATATGTCATGACAAACTAGATCCATAAAATCCAATTATATTGATTGGTAGGGGACATAGGCCCAGAAGTACAAGAAAAAAGGACACATGATTTGTTTGTATTGATGGAAAGATTATAACAATCAAATAGGAAACTTTTTCAATTGTGAGAAACAATATTTGGGGTTGTGGGATGCTCAAGGGTTAATGATGTTTAGTCTTTCAACCAAAAATGCACAAAAGCTAACAAACTGTAGAAGATTGAAAATGTGTCATTTCAATTGATTGTGACACGTACAAAATTTGACATTTTACAAAAGGAACATTACAATGTGGCTTATCTATTACCAATTTCAAAAAGCAAGCCCACTTCCATCTTGATTTGGGCACCTTCCTTGCATGGAAGAGCAGGAAAATATGGAAATATTGTTTAGTAATTCCCAAAAAAAAATTGTGTCCACACCAATAACTTAAAAAAGTGTCCACAACAACTCATTCTAATCACAGTTCAATCAATTTGAACAACGGTTTTCTTCCAGATATAGTAGGCAATTTGAGGTGGAACTCCGTGTGTATTGAAGAACATTAGGGACCATGGTGATAACTAATACCTTGATTTACATGAGATTTTCCAATGAAAATAATACGCAACAAAGATTTGGCGAAAAAAGAAGAAAATTGAGGCCCGAGAAAGTGGTCCTTTCGTATGGGCATCCAGGTCAGGAATTCCACGTACGTGGCAAGCATGGGGGGGAGGGGTGCTCAACTGGAAAGCCTGGCCTCAGTGGCCGACCAATTGGCCCTTGGCCAATTTCAGCCTTCACGTGTCTCATTGCCAGCTCACAGAACACCCTCTTTGGAGTCTTCCAATACAAAATTAATTTGCCAGATTTTTTTTTCCAATTTTCTGCCAAATTTCTGCCAATTATTAGTCAAATATGGTCTGGATTTGCAATGAATTTAGTGCTTTTGTCAAATTGTGCAAACGTAACATTCAGTAGCCTGAAGAGAGGCTGCCTTTCCCTCTCTTCAGGTATCATCCACGAATTTCATTTTGACACAAAATAATAATAATAACAATAATAATAATTTTTTTGACATGGCTAGTCCCCACATCAACGTATGTGCACTAAAGTGAGCCTCTTTCATAAACTCTTTGATAAATTCAGCTAAGTGTCCTTGTAGCTATTGATGGGTGTGGAATATTCCACACTTTGCAATTGGAGGGAGGGCAGGCCTGCTGAGTGCTACTAAATGTCATGGATCTCCATCAAAGCGACCCCAAGATGATTTTTATTTTTTTGGAGACTTCTTAGGGCATCTCCACCAATAGGCTCAGGCTTCGACGCGCCATATGGGTTTAGGCGTCCCCTTTGTGCTGAAAGGCCTCTGGGAAGAGTGTGGATCTTCACCCGTTTGTCTATGGTGGACGCGCTACAAGATCTTCCGTTGAGCAATATTCACCACACTAGTGTGGGATCCTTGGGTTTCTGATGGACATGGTCTAATTTTAAGCTTTTCTCAAAAGCTTTACTGCAATTGTCAAACCTAATCTGAAAATGAAGCTCACTCAAAACTCAAACTACCTCAAAAGGTGAGTGTCCCCGGAGCCTTTGTTGGCAAGGCTTGGCAAAAAAATGACTTGAACGAGTCACTAGTGGAGATTGAGAGGTAAAAAAAGACCCTACAGCTATGCTTCTCCAGCGGCTTGAGCCTCCAGTGGAGATGCTTTTAATCCCTAAACGCCAAGGGCGGTCATTGTGCATGTCCCCTTTGTAGCGTTTTATAATGAATAATGATATCTATAGTGTGCCCACTCATTAAAATATTATTTTAAAAGTTGCTAAAGTCAATAGTGCATAGTGCCTTCATGAAAATTACAATAAGGGTAGCTTAATTGGGACCTAACACCCTGACTTTGAAATTTCTTACAATTTGGACATCTTAAAATATGAGTACATTTAATGAGGTAATTTTTTTGCCTTATATGATGGACCATGTGTTTATGATCACTTCAGAAAAAAAAATCAAACAACAAATTATTTTTTTCTGCCTCAGGCATTGTTATTTTTATGCCCAACAAATGATAATCATCCGCTTTGGCGTTTAAGGGTTAACTCCTAAAGGCCCTAGTATGATGTTTTTGGCAATATAGCGATTTTGGGAAGCCACTACAATAAGATGTTTCATCTTTTTTCTTTGAAATTTTCACACATGATGTTCCCAAAGAGTAGCTTTAAGGTCCAACAATTTTCATAACTTTTGACCACCTTGTTCAAAAGTTATTGTATGATATGTAGTTTCTTTATATTTTGGGCAGCATGGGCAGCTCCAAAAACCCTTAAAAAAAAACTGAAATTGGGTCTTTAGATCTATGTAGAACTGTATACTTGCGAAGCTTTAACCCCTAAAGCACTAAGCTCAAATTTTCACCAAAACAGCTCCAAAACTATCATTTCTAGTACAAGTACTAAATTTTAGATTATTATTAATTTTTGACAAATGTAGCCATAAGATCTTGTACTACACTAGTATCAAAAGATATGAAAAAAAAAATTCGGGAGTTTTCACCATGTAGATTGTTAGATATTTGAGTTTGAATTGACAAAAAGCCATTTTTATCCCTGCAAAAACTTGAGCAGCTGCACTTCACACAGTCACATTTGTATAAAAAAACTCCAAAATGGTTGTAACTTTTAGGATTTGTTCTTCAAACCAAGTTGGGTACACACTTGAAAATTTTCAAATCATTTGGAATAGTAAAACACATGAAAATACAATAGTTAGTAAAAAGTAGAGAATGAGTCAAAACACTAAATTGTTAAGAATTGATTTATTGAAATGAAAAATGCAAGTCCCAACCATTATAATGTTGTGATAAAAAATCAACTTCCTTTGGTTTTGTTTCTTTTCCAAAATATTGAAAATTGAGTAAATTAATGGACTTCAAAGTTTATTTTAGAGTAGAGAATCCATAACTGCCTACAAACAAAATCTCCTCATAACTTTCACCTCATTGATCAAAACTAAAAGATTCAAAGCTTCCCAAGCATACATAAATCTAATTAACCAGATTCAAAAACCAAAATTCAAAAATATACTTTTTAAAGATTTTTTTTGGCTTGCCTGTCAAGCAAAGAAAAACTACATATCATGCAATAAATTTTGAACCATGAAGTCAAAGTTATGAAAATTGTTGGGCTTTAGAGCTACTCCTTGGGCACATCATGTGTGAAATTTTTAAAGAAAAGAAATGAAGAAGCCGTTTGTAGTGAACAGCCCAAAATTGCTATGTTGCTAAAATGTTTAGTGCTTTAGGGGTTGAATCATTCAATTTTGATAAATGAGACGAAAGTTATGAGAAGTTTCAGTTTGTTGGTAGGTATGGTTTTGAGAGACTGCGTACCTACCAGCAAACTAAAATTTCTCATAATTTTCATCTCATCAATCAAAATTGAATGATTTAAAGCTTCCTACATATATGTAAATGTAAAGAACCAACCCCTTTTTATTTATTTTAATTGTAGTTTTAAAAAAAGGTTTTTGGCCTCTCCGCCATCTCCTATTTTCCAAAAATTCATGCATAACTACTTCAATTAATGTTGGAATGAAGAAAAAATTAGATGCCCACATAGATCTTTGAATTCCATCTTTCATGAAAGTTTCAGAAAATCACACAAAGTAATTTAGGCATAGGTACATCCCCAAAATTCCATATGTCCCCCAAAGGAACAACTATCATTTAGGGGTTAATGCCTCTTAGATTTATAACCAACATTTTGCTTGTGTTCTTGTATAAAAACCTTTGACTCTTTTTACCTATGTGTGATTGTGTCTCAATAAAATGAAAATTGCCAAGCAAAGAACTTTACAAGCATATTTACATTAGTTGACAAAAGATGATTTGGAAACATGTGTGCTCCTTGATTTTGCAACTTTGAGCAAAAATAATTATGTTATAATTTTTTTTTTCATTTGCAAAATTTCAGGAATGAGTATGCTATAATTTTGAAAATAAATAGTCAAGTGGTTTGAGGATTAATTGTGCCGAACCAACTTGTTGGTTCCAAGTGTAGATACTACAAGGGGTTTACAAATGTACTCATAATGCTCATAGGATCAAACTTACGGACCATCTACCAATTAACGTACATGCCATATCAGCTACACCATGCTCACGTATACATTCTGAATACCTATATTTTATCAAAGTTGAAAGTAAATTGTAAAATTGCTAGATACAGTTAGATAAATACTATAGAAAAGTACATACCCACAAAGCTTCAAATTGTTGGTTTTGGGATTAAAAACAAAGAAAATCATTTGTATATACTCAAAGAATTGTTTGTCTATTTTCGAAAGAGTTTCTAAGATTATGCTCTGGGAACACAAATCATTCTCATTGGTATGATAAAATAATTTTGCCCATGTGTGTCTAGCAATTCAACTTTGGTTCATTATAAATAGTGAAACGGGTTTTTTAGATTATTTTATTTTTTCCTTGCAGAGGCAACAACTAAGGTTTTCGAAGCAAACATTGAAGCCAAAACTTCTTTTCTAATTTGATGCTTAACCCGGAAAGGACTAAGAAGTTCACTTTGGATTTTTTAAATATTTGGGCTAGCATTTCCCATGTAAATACTTGAGATAAAATTGTAAAAATAAGAATATATTGAAAAACTTGTGTTCCTCTTAAAAAATATATATGATTAAATGATTTTTGAGTGAGATATAGTATCTAATGTGATTTAGGTGTCAACACAAGCATTCTCAAAAAAATAGAAGCAAAAGGATTGTGGAAGGGTGTTGTCCACAAATTGTTCAAATGCACTCTATGATGGCTTGGCCGGTGGGCAAAATTTGCATTCAATTTTCCTTCACTATGGAATATCGTTTATTTCATTTCTTATTTTTAGAATTTTTTTTACTTTGGCAAGTACTCTTTATGACGTTCTATGTTTTGATTGTACAAATTTTGTAATTGAGATTTATTACTATAAGAATCTCTTCAGTGAAAATTTCTTAATGTATAACAATTCAACAAAGCAATTCTTGCTATAAATTTTTTTTCCATTTTGTTTTAAGCATTGGGTGATCATGAAATTTGTGAGGCATAAGGTAGGAACACCCAAAGCGTTAGTGTCCCCATAACTGTCACCTCTAAAATCTTGGAAAATTTGTGAAAGTAAATAGATGTAGTTACAAGGATGTACAACATGTGAACATGAAACCTTAGTGTTGGTTATGGGTGCAATGGCAGTTTGCTCTTTAAAAATTCACAACTTATTCTCACAATATCCAAATAATACATTCAAAAGTCCAAACTCATTATTTTTTTGTTCCTAATAGGATCCTATTATTTGCTAGATGTTTATTAATAGTCATCCTGTTCAAAACCCTTAGTTTGAGGCTTATGAGTGCTCCTACCTTGTAGCCAACTTGATGCTCTATAAGAAATTCAAATTGCACAAGAAATCTAAATTTGCACAAGATATTCTTAATGTGGAAGATATCATTTTGGATGACCCAAAAAAAAGTTAAGACTTCAAAGAAGCTTCAAAAAAAAAATCACCCTATTCCGAGTGTTATATTTATGAAGTATGCCCTTACAAAATCTGAAAATTTGAAAGGGTGTACATAAGGAAGTGACAAATTGGATTTTGCCGTTAAATTGTTGCAAAAGTTAAGAAAAATTAATCCAATAATCATTTTATTGAGAGAGGTAACTTTTGAACCATTGTAATTAGGGGTTAATACCCAACGGCTTTATTATTTGTAAGGATAAGGTTCTCACACAATGACATATTTAACCCCTGAACGGCACAAAAGCTTTTTGCGGCTGTATGTACAGACGTGTTTGAGTTGCTCTGAGGGCTTTCCAATTTTTTTATGCATCTACCATCATACAACCCTTCAATATGTATGGATGTAACACTTAATTTCCAACTAATTCAAACTTCTGAATATTGGTTGCAATAGTATTTGGTATTGTAACTCTAGAGCCCAAGGGCCCTTCGTGGGTTAAGCCACTTGAAACAAGACAAATAACTAATGATGCAAACATGAGATTGCTCAGTGCGTGACCCTGGGTAAACATTGCTTCAACAAAACATTGTCATTTGTCTTTTCTTTTTCTTTTTCTTTTTTTTTGGCTACAGTGACATTACCAAAAATGTAAAGAATTCTGTACAGACAACGTGGTAGGAGGCTCATATTCCGCTCAAGCTCTAAAACCGTCCACCTCCTCAATTACATGTGTACATGTTGTTCTTCATAAGTTTCAAAAATGTACAAATAGAGTACATTTGAGGAGGTGAACCATTTTAGAGCCCTATGGCCTTTTCACTTCAAAAATTTATAACTAATTCTCCAAAAAATATGAAACAACTTGGATTAGATATCAATTCTTCTTGTCTTCAAGGAAGACAGATTTACTAAAAAGTAGTTCAAGAAGTTTCACCTCCCCAAAATTCTGTTTCAGCCCTTAGATGGTCCATTCATGAGCCTCCTACCTTACGAGATAGATAAGGAGCTTGAAAATGATGTTCGCTCTTATAGGCAGGCTATGATACTTTAAAAAAAAACTGAAACAAACAATTCTAATACAACTCACCACTTATACACTAACTTCTGTCCAAATTAACTATCCTCTTGTGAAATTCCTTATTGGTTTTGAAAAAATTAAAAAGAAATTACTAATTTGAATAGCTCTACACATGTCGTACAAAAGAGCATAGAGAAAAATTCTACACAGAACAGTTCAATAAATCCATGTATCGTTAAAAACCAATGCTAGACGTGGAGACGCCGGGTATCGATCCCGGTACCTCTCGCATGCAAAGCGAGCGCTCTTCCATTTGAGCTACACCCCCATCGGGCGACGCTGACAGCTGCTTGCCATGTCATACACGTCGCAATCAAAGTTGCCTATTTTAAGTAAAAACATATTTTTTGGATTTGCAACGAGATTATTTAAATAAATACCACGTTTAAGCGAGAAAGTTTTGCACTAATGCATTTAGAGTAGTAACACACGGTACACACCCATTGAGAAAATATTCAAAGAGTTCATGAACTGGGATTAAAATCAAGAGCCCAACTGATAATGGTACTGCAGTACCAATTGTATGAAATTATCGTTTCTGCTAAAAGGGCGTTGAACCCACGAGAACTACTCAAAGGCATCTGAAGAAGCACCGAGTAAGAACCGTAGATTTTTGTAATTGTCTCGTGCAAGATGCACAAAGAGTACTACATACCTAGTTTGAAACGTATGCCCCACTAATTCATGGGTCAATCTTTTGTGTCAAAATGTGCGCAACTGGCTCCCATATATTACGCTACCAAGCATGCAATATATGAGTGGAAATCTCTTCTTAGCCGTTGCCAAGTATCTCCTTCTCTTTCGATTTACAAGCCTCCTCAACAGATTTCACGTACTTCTTAGTCACGTCTTCCACCTGAAGGGAGGTCAAGCAGTACTTAGAAACCTGGACACCAAGAGGGAGGTGTAGACTCTCGTCAGGCATAAAATTCTTGACACGAATCACTAAGGCCATAGTAATACTAGTTATACCGGCACACGCTTTGCGCGAGTTGAACGTGTATGGGTAATTCAACATTCAACTTTACAAAATCAAATCAATTGATCTAAAATTTAATCTTGACAAATTTTACAAAAAAATCAGTATCTCACAGCTGGTTCAAAAATCTAACCTTGATGCACAGTCAATTTGGTCCGTTTTTGAAACTAGAAATACTAATTGCCTTATTAACAACGCTACTCTTTAATACTTTGTTGGGGGCGTTTGATGTCTATTGGTTTTGTAGCACATGGTTGAAGGGCGTTTGGTGTTCTATATTTGGTGCATTATTTATTGTTTCAACCTCCACCAAAAATATTTAGAAAACTCTCGAAAAGAACATAGTCGGAGGGTGCTTGGTGTTTTATATTTAGGGTGTCCTTTATGACTTCAATTTCCACCAAAAAGTTCTAGAAGGTTCTAGGAAAAGGTGCAAAGTTCAAATCCTTGCACTTAGTAGTATAGATAGATAGATTTATTACAAAGAAAAGCAATGCAAAACCAAAAGGGGAATACATTACCTCAGAGGATTAGGATGAGTTTGTTGTTACTAGATACATAAAAGTCCCAAGACGTACGTACCTCTTTCTCAAACCTCTTCACTTCATCCTTGGAGAATCCACCTTTTGCAATGATGTCCATTGCCTGCAAAGGACCGCACATCCAAGGGCCTCAATACTCTAGAAATGGTGAAACCAGTGAGAGTGGGATATGGAGAACTCGAACAAGTAGTTGGGAATGGCAATTCAGTGTCATAAGTTGAAGCATCTAGAGCTTACATCTTTACGCGCTCTCCGCACACTAAGCTTTGCAATTTCACCAGCTTTTCCCACAAGCTTACTCATTGTCTGCAAAAGAGAGAATTACAGTTAATGATAAGCCGGTACAGTGAAGGGAAAGAGACAGTGGAGCAGTAAGATGTAGAGGATACTTACAATACAAATCAACAAACGGTTATACTAGCTCGCGTGTTTTTACCTGCATATGCTCCTTTGTTAACCTGAAGGATTGCCAGTTACCACCCACCGTATGACACCCATCACAACTGAGTCAGGATCACGCCCCTGCTAACACATCAAAGTTGGACTATAAAATTCCAAAATATGGCCGCAGCCTTAAATCCAGTGTTAATTCCTATTTCAGGATTAAGAAAGACCTCTACAAATCTGCAATTCAAAAGGTGGACCTCAATATGCAGAGCTGCAACTATCAGAACATTTGTTCGCAATAAACTGAAACGATTTTCACCAGAAATTGAAACGGGGATATGTATGATTGTTCTTACTTGGGGATAGGAACCCTGAGAACTTCCCCTTCCTCCATGGGGTTCAGTTTTAGAGGAGAATTGCGAATGGCCTTCTCCACCTCCTTGACTATCTGGGCAGAACAAACAAGGTCGCAACCAAGAGAATCAGCATGGTGAACAGGATTTCAGATCATCAAAGAAATAAAAAACCGTTCCTGGTCTTTCAAAATTTTGGAAGAATAGAAAAGACAAGGATTTTGTTTGCATGGAGCATGTTTGAACTAATATATTATCTGAAAATCACATTGATACTATGTGAAGTTTAAGGATTGAACTAAAAATCTATTAATCTAATTTTGATAAAACTAAGTATAGAACTCCTTCTGTTTAGTGGATCACTTGTTTTCATAATGGTTTTGAAAGACATATTCTTATCAAACAATGAGAAAGGACAAGCTTTGAGGCAGCGGGGCTCACAGAGGCGTCATACGGCATCACTGTCAACATTTCGAGACTAGAAACCGACACAGCAGCCACATGTGACAGAGGTGTCAGAGCACCATGAGACGTCACATTCACATGGTCTAGCATCCCTGAAACCAACTCAACCCAACCAAAACCATAATCACTTCAAAGTTTCAACAAGGAGTTAGCAAAACTGCATGTTGAAATACTGGAGAACTTCAGTTCAACACAAGTACTTCAGTCCACAGAAACCTGTGGATCATCACTTGCATGACCATCATTCTTTAGGCTGCTATAAGCTTATATCACTAGATTTTGATTTTGACAAAAGTTGACAGAGGTTCGGGTCTAGATACAAGCCTGTAGAAAACTGAATTGAAAGACATGATTATTTAGTCAGCTTTACATGAAAATTCGTCATAAATTGTATAGTAACTATCTAAACAAAAAACATATATATGGTGCAAAATTCACCAGAACAAAATTCTTGGAGCCATCTCAGCAGAAAAAGAAAAAAAGAGAAGCCATTTGACATGTAACAATAAATTGCAATTACAACAATTCAACAGCACTGACCTGGTGACGCTCTGCCAGTGCGCAGCTTCGAGAGCTCCACTGACAGTGCATTCAATGCAGCGTCCATGAGCCTCGACGCAGTCTCTTTAGATGATGGTCCGGGGGTTGAAAGCATTTGACCCCCACCATCGTCACTACCTGCAAGAAAAAATCCACGCACCAAATCAAACCTTGAATCACAATAACGTTCTTCGATCTTTAGTGTCGAGTTAAAAAGTTGACAACCTACTACAATGCTACAAGGACTATAGGGCATCAGTTACACTCTAACCTATTAGCATGCCTGATGAGCCAAGCAAAACCTAAATTGAGAACTGCAAGAGGTAAGTTTAGGATCTGACAATAACTTATTCAGATTCTGCATAGTGATCTTTTCAGAATGGTCAGCATTGCTTTGTTAGCTGATGTGTCAAACGAAAACTTTCAGTTTATAATCATCGTCTCTTGAATTCACTTCAATATATGCACCAAACCCTAGGTATTGGAATAATCAAATTTGGCTGTTGCATTGTAGGGAAAATTTCATAGATACCCCTGAAGTTTGCAATATTTTCATGGATACCCCCTGCTTTTTCAGAAATATCACAAGTACCCTTGGACCAAAAGATTTAGGTATTTGTTTTCCTATGCATGTCACTTTCTTCTCCCTTTGTGCTCACAGTAGTTCTTTCTTATTATGCGTGTGCACAAAGGAAGAAAGGAAGTGGCATGCACAACCCTAATTTTTTTGATCCAAGGGTATTTGTGAAATTTCTGAAAAAAGAGGGGTATTTATGAAAATATGGCAAACTTCAAGGGTATCCATGATATTTTCCCAACATTGTAATATGAATAAGGTAGGAGGCTCTAATTCGGTGCAGGCTCTAAAATGGTGCACCTCCTCAGGTGTACTCTCTTTGTACATGTTGTTTTTCATAGCCTTTCAACAATGTACAAACAGAGTACATTTGAGGAGGTGCACCATTTTAGAGGCCTATGGCTTTTCCACTTCAAAATTCCATACCTAATTCCACAAAGCTCCAAAAAATATGAAACAACTTGAGTTAGATGCCAATTCCTCTGGTCTTTCAATGAAAATTTACTGAAAAACATTTCAAGAAGTTTCATCTCCCCAAAATTCAGTTTCAGCCCTTACATGCTCCATTCATGAGCCTCCTACCTTAGTGGTGACCTTCTTAGAATGATCAGCAGGGATTTACTAAACAATACACCGAGCAAGACCATCAACTAAATCACCGTCTTGATGCAAATACACATTAGCAACCAAGATGCAATCTAAAACCTCAAACCCTAAGTTAATGAAAATAGTGTTCGGGAACATCAGATTATGGGTGGTGATCTTTTAAGTATGGTCAGCATGGCTTCTTTTAGCCGATATGCCGAACGAGACCTTTCATTGTATCATCATCGTCCCCGACTCTTCTCCACAAAATTATTATATACGTTTCAACAGTCTACGACAAAACAATACACTTCTGATTCACAGCACATTGTACTCAAATGGTCGTTAAATGGAAAAATCAAGATCAAGAGGAGCGCGCGTTTCGACGTACGAGCTTTGCCGCCCGATTTTTTGGCCTTGGCAGCAAACCCTCGAGCAGGTAGCCCTAAAAACGCAGAGTGTCCACCAGTTGAAGGATGATTTCGCAAGGGCTGGAATGCTGCAAACTGATCAGTGCACTCCGTGTCAAGAGTGGGAATGGAGTTGTAACCGGGTGTGGTGGACAGGGTGGAAGAGAGAGAGCGGGCGGTGAGTGATGAGAGTGAAGATCGCAGGCTTAGCAGCCGTCGGACGGAAGCCGCCATAGCCAGAAAAACTTCGACAAATGTTGGGAGGGAGAGCGTGAAAAACACAGAAGCAAGGTTTCATATGTGTAAGTTGGAACCGTCCGATACAGGATCTGACGGTTGAGATGTAACAGGGGTTTGGGTTTTGGGGATAGTAGAGGCCTGAGTGGTGAGTTTGTCGAAGGCGTCTCCACCGTCAGCCTCTATTTCTGTTAGACTAGATTAATGCTAGACAAGAACATTCCTTTTGTTAGATTGGTAGACTATGTACAAAATGTACTTGCAAAGTGTTTCAGGATTGGAAATTGTTTTAAAATATTCACACGAATTCTTATCAAGAACACTTTTATAACCTCTTCACACCATATTAGGTAAATTGAGAAAATCAGTACATTCTGGGATTTATACTGCTTCTTGCCATTTTGTACAATTTAGCATATTACAAAAAAACAAACATGCATTTTTTTGTACTATACCCAAAAGAAAGAGTACACAACATCCTTTTATGGCATCTAAAGAAGTATGTATAACAAAGAATATAATTGACATTTCATTCTCACATTTTTAATATGCTATCCTCATGCAATCTTGATCAAGCATATCAAATGTCAATTACTAAAACCCAAAATTCTATTTTTGGTAAATAGTTTTGTGTCAAAATCATGGTTTTACAAGAAAGTTGATTAATAAGTAATGGTGATGAATTTTTGAGATTTGATTGCATGGATATGTAGGAGACATCCATACGCACATCTTCCTTTCAAACAAACATTTCCAAAAAAATTCAAAATTCCCTCTATAGAGATTTTAATGCTAGGGTGATTATGACCAAATTTAGTAAAATACAATTTTCTTCATGGAAATTAGTTTTTGGCAAAAAAAACATATCATCATGTGTTTGCCTGTCTCTTCAGGGTGGAGATCCAAGCGCTCACACAACGCTAAATAAAAATTGAAGGAGAAAATGAAAAAAACTACTAAATCCTTTTCAAAAAATCACTACACTAAATGTTGCATTTAGGGTGCCTTAACAATTAACAATTAAATTGCTTTACCCTAAAATACTATTTTGTGATACATTGCTTGGCCATTTGGAGGTTCATGCAACTCTTTAGATATCAGAATTTCACATGGCTTATGACATGGGTGGTGTTAGTTTTTTTTTTGCAATGTCTTTGTTATTGTCAAGTTCTTCTTGTTGATAAATTTTTTTTATTGAAATCATTATAGATGAAAATCATTTTAATATCAATAAATATTTGTATAACGTAATATGTCAAGAAATTAATGTGAAGCAACTGAATTGCATTGTTTAGTGTAGGTGAATTAAGATTTGGATGAAAGTTGCTAATATGAGCAGGTTTTGTAGATGAACATGCACAAATGAATGACCCTATTCATTTTCCTTATCTTGGGTGGGTGTAGCTTGGTTGATGTAAAAACAAGTAAGCTACACTATAAGGAAACTTTGTTGGTGTAACCCCTAAAGGTCCAAGCAAAGTTTTCACCAAAAACTCTCCAAAATTGCTATTTTTAGAGCATCAATCAAATTTAAAAACAAAAATGTTTTTATATGCATATGTAACCATAGGATCTTATAGAAGAATGGTTTTAGAAGATGTGGAAAAAGTTTCAAAGTTTTCCACCACGTGGATTGGAAGTACGAATGGTTTGAATATTCAAAAACGTCTTCAGAAAAATCGGGCAGCTACCCTTCAAAAGGTGAAATTCCTAAAGAAAAAAGGCCATGTGGGTGGTGCTTCTCTAAATTCCTTATTCCACCTAAGTAAAGTACATGTCAAAAAAGTTTCAAATCACTTGGAGTTGTATAACATATGGAAAAAAATTAGTAAGTTAAAAGAAGTAAAGAATGATTCAAAACATGAAATTGTTAAGAATTTAATTATGGAAATGAAGAATGTCAATCCCAATGGTCATGATGTTGTAATAAACAATTTACATCCTTTGGGTTTTTTTATTTTTCCAAAATAATGAAAATTGAGTAAAATAAAGGACTTCAAAGTTTATTTTACAGTAGTGAATCCAAAACTGCCCGTAAACTAAAAATCCTCATAACTTTCATCTTGTTGATCAAATTGGAATGACTCAAAGCTTCCTACATTCACATGAATCTCCTCAACCAATTTAAAAAATTTGTTTTTGAAAAAGGTGTTTTTAAAGAATCTACCCAGGCTGCCTGACGAACGTAAAAAATAATATATTAGGCTATAACTTTTTACTCAGAACTCCAAATGCCATGAAATTTAGTGCATATGAAAAATAAACCTCATCTCCACATTCTATTAAAGTTCATCCTAAAATATGAAAAGCTCCAACCATAGATACCTGCCCAAAATCACTATGTTTCTAAAAAAGAGGGTCTTGTCCTTTAGGGGGTAAGGTAGGAGCACCCCTCACTGTGAGTGTTCCCATCCCGGATACCTACTTGTGTCAGTGAAGTCAATGATTGACAAATAAAATAAAAATTGATCATGGGTGATGAAGTGATGGTTTTGGGTAACTCGCATGACATTCTAAGTGCCCATCTCACTATTTAAGAACTTGTCAAGTTAGTATAATGAGTGTATGAGGATACCAAAGACATCTCATGCACACAACTACACATTTTCAATGATTTAGGATTTTGAACCTTTTTTGTGCACAAATGCTTGCAATGGGAACTTTGGGAACTTTCAAATTAAAGCCAATATTTTAGATTTCCTCTCCCTAATTTTACACTATTTAAAAAAAAAATTATCAATTGATTTTCCTACCCCCAAACCCTTAGTTTCACTCTTGCGGGTGCTCCTACCTTATCTTACCATTTGGTTTGCTTTTCAAGTAATGTTCCTACTCAAACTTCCTAAAGATAACTTTTTTAAATGCAAAGCCTCCTCCCTTGTGGTCCCAAGCCAACATGAAAAGCACCTTTGATACACATGTCTACTAAATATAACAAAATCTTTATAGAAGGGATTATTTTTCTACAAAAAAAGGATGAATATTATGGAGTTAAATTTGGGGTTTGAGCAATTTTAGCAATGATTTTAGCCACTTGGGATACTTATGAATGAGAAAATCATACTTGGGATCAATAGCGGTGCAATGTTCAATCACTCCTACTTTCTCAAATGACAGCATTAAACATGAAGGGCCTATTTACAGCCGGAATTTAGGTCATCATCAAAGATTGGTGGACCGTTCCAACTGAAATTTCAGCAACATCTAGCTTGCAGCACGTGTTACCGTGGGGGAACGGCAGCTTAGAGCGTCATCAACCCAAGACAGGGAATGGAATTGTAAGTTTGTAATTTCATTTTTTAATTGGTGGAATTAGTTGTGTGGAAGAATGAGGTATTTTTAAGGTTTCAATTCAACCACTGCAATGTATAATCAAGAGAGGGACCAGTCAAAATGACCTCCTTGCATAGCAAATTTGTTTATTTCTTGGTGCCCTTGGATTTCTAATGTAATGTTTGCTTGAATGACAATAACTCTCAATCTTTGCAACAGCTTGCAAATGCTTGCAAGTTTATGTCTGATGAACAAGACTACAATATTATGGGGCAAGGAGCAGCACGGAAGCGACCAGTCCCCATCCAAAATCTGGTCTCTGGTTAATGGTGCTCTCAATCCTTAATTATTGATGTGGACGCTATTTGTCTAATGGATGACAAAAAGAATCTGCTGGATGTTGGAAAGCTAATTTTCATGTAAGCTTATATTTAGAAATTATCATAAAGACATGGTCTATCATGGAAGGCGAAAAAATAACCTCAATGAATGCATTCATCTTTAAGATATCTCAAACTGTGAGAAGATTCACAAAATTGTGTTAAGCCCCTTGGTGTGCCCTTAAAATTTCCTTGTGGGCAACATTACATGCCCAACTTGTGTAATTTTAACAATAGTATTAAATTTTGTGGGCACTTCGCCATACCAGCCACACCAAAATAACTGGTAGCCAAAGTGGTTGTTTAAGGGTTAATCACATTGAAAATGAATAGTTAATGCATTTCAAAACTTTATTCCCCACTATGTATGTACTTCGAATCCAAAAAAATCCTTTTCGAAAAGCATCTTTTGAACGTATTTTTTTGATAAGTTTTTGAGCAAATTTGGTACTTGTCTATATTATAATAAGGGACAAGGAATAAAGAAGCTTCCTATTACCAATATGTTCCACATCTTAAGTCTAAAAGTTCAAGTTCAACGCCCATTCCCATCAATAGTGGTTTGTAAAAGGCAAAATTGTTAATTGCAAGCCGGTAGATATTTCAAGCAAGAGTTTTTTTTGGCAATGGGCTTTAGAGTAAGGTTTTTTTCCTGTTTTGTCCTTTCTTGGTAAGCTTCCATTCGGTTTTATAGCAAAGTTCCATTTTCCTGGACACACAATTTCCAAAAAAGTTATCGCAAAAGTACTTCCAAGTGAAATGGGAGTAGATAGTTTAAAACGAATATGAAACTATGAAGTCCAATTAATCAACCTCTCAACCAATCAAATATTGAATTTGAGAACTCAATAGGATTACGGACTTGGGGTATGATCGATGTGAACCATCTCCAAAATTGCCAACAAAGCTCTTATAGCCAAATCACTTCTTCATGTAGAGTGTTCACTTGTGGGGCCTCTTAACCCTTAAAGGACTATTGTCCCTTCGGAGGACAAATGGGGTTTTGGGCATGTACTTACAACTAAATCAATTTTTGTGCTTTTTTGAAATTTTTATTGAAGATGGGGAATTCAAAGATCTACGTGGGCATCTAATTTTTTTCTTCATTTTTACATTTATTGAAGCCGTTATGCATGAATAATTGAAAAACATGGAAGAATTGAGCAGCCAAAAAAAATAAACTGCGTTTTTTTAAAATGAAAATTTGAAATTGGTTCTTTAGATTTTTATATATGTGGGAAGCTTTGAATCATTCAATTCTCATAGATGAGATGAAAGTTATGAAAAGTTTTAGTTTGCGGGTAGGTATGGGACTCCCAAACTTCCATTCCTTTTCCCCCTTATAGAACTTGTTGCTTTACTTTTTTGAGCTCTTTGTGTATTTGTTTTTTTACTTTTTTTTTGCAAGTTGTAGTAGACTAAGATTCCTTGGTTTTCACCATTTGGATCAAAGTAATTTAGATTTCTAAACTTTACATAAATCCTCCAATTTTGCCTAGTGTATTTGTAAAATTCTAGACCTTCTAGCATTGCAGGATTTTACAAAGTATGATCCACATGTCCAATTCATTTGAAAATTCTCCCACACATACCTAACTTGGTTTTGGACATGAAAAAAAAATCCTCAAATTTGCATAGAGTAATTTTTTTGACATATCAATGGTCAAAGGTTTCTAAAAATTTTGGGCAGTAAAGATTTTTTTTCTTCTTCTTCACTTTGGATGTAAATATCTCCCTCCTCAACATTTAGATTGAGCTGATTTTTCCCCAAGAAGTACCTCCCATAGTCTCAATCAAGATCCTATGGTTGGATTTTCCAAAAAAAAGTATTTTTTTCTATTCTACTCACTCCCCCAAAAGTGGCAGTTTTCACTAAAATTCACAAAAAAAAGGCCACGGTCCTTTAGGGGTTAAGATAGTTTGCATAAAGGCCATAAGGCCAAAGTGTTGAAGGCACAACAACATGCATTGAAATTTTCAAAAGAAGTGGCCTGAAGAAGGGGATTATGTAAACTTGGTGAAGATTTTGTTCCAATCCAGTGTTTGTTATTAAAAACAAACAATTCAATAAAGTTTAAGCAATTTTGTTGAGACAAAAGTTGATTACAACCTTGAACTGACGTACTTGCCTTTCATTCTTAATGGAATCAATTTTTAGAATTTTGATTTTATCAAAAAATCTTCTCTAGTAAGCATTGGAATGTTCTTCAAATTTCTATAAATTGGCTCTATTGTTATTGCTTTGGAAATAAGTTTAAAGATTCAAGTAATTAGACAAAGAGTAGGAGCTTTTCAAGTTCCAAAATGATCCAAACTAGCCTTCTCTCCTAGTATAAAGCAACCTTGAAAGAATTGTACCTAATACTCACTCTATGCACTTTCACCATGTGCAAGCAAAATCAAAGATAAAGAACTTTTACACATTGGCAAATGCTGATAAAGTATAACACAAGTTTATCTAAAGTTTTTAGAGTCATAATGAGTTCATTATGAGTTTTTGAAGGTGTAGGTTGTACGTAGAAGACTACAAACATAACTTTGCAAACTTAAAAATCACTCCACATTGAAAAGACAATGGCAATACTATGATGTTGTCCAAACAAGAAACCAAGTTGAAAGACACTTTATCAAGATCACTTCCCTTACAAAGAGGCTAAAAATATCATTGTTACTACTACCACAATAATGCAATCAACACCAAAAATGGCCACTAACTTCTATAATGTTGTTTCCTTTTTGTTATTCAATTTTGCATATATTTTGCTTGTTCAAGTTCCATTCAAATTTAGGCATTGATGTTATACACAAATTAATCTAAGATGTGGTCATCTTGAGTTGAAAGAAAATTAAATTCAAAATCCATCATTGAAGTAGGCAAGTACATATTTCTAGTTAAGGCAAGTGAATTTTTTTGCACATAAATGGATCTTACAAAAAGAAAGAAGAAGACTATATTTCGTTTATAATTGTAGAGTCCCAATTGTTAAATTGATTCAATGGTATCCAAATAATCAAAGTGATTACCAGCATATCCCTTGGACGTGATATAAGTCATATTGAAAGCTTGTGTAATAAGCTATACAAATAGAAAAAAAAAATCATAAAATTCAATCTTAATACGTTTATGCTTGTAGAAATCAAAGTGTCAAATTCTACTCCACATTAGCTTAATTTAAACAATTTAGAAGATTATTTGAAGACAACTTGAACAACATCAAAAAGTAGAGTACCATCTTTACACCATGGTAGGAACCAATCCCTTCAACAAAAATTTAACTTGTAAAAGAAAGTTTTAAAGAGACGTGAATAATTTTCTTATAACAAGCATGTCTTAACCATAACAAAGGTTTTCCATGTAACAAAGGCAACATTAAAATGTATTATTAAAGCCAAGATGGGTACAATCCACAAGTCTTAAACCCTCTTTTTAATTGGTATCTAAACAACTTTGAAATAGATCTCAACACTATGGAAGCAATATTCTAGTATAGAGGCTCCACATTCTTTGAATTTGTTGGTTTTGTCTCAATCTAACATTCTTATTTATAGAAAAAAAATACAGCTTTTTAAGAACTCAATTTTAAATAAGTGTGGACTTATATACGGTCAATCCCTCCAAAGTCGTTCATTTTGAGAATCCATGTCCTCTTTGATGATTATGAATTTGAGATTGCATGGTTGACTATTTATAAATGTTTTCTAAGTTATATGCAATCAAATATTTTTCAAAATCATTCATATGACATAAAAGGAGCATGTTTATATGCAAGGATTGTTTTCTCTTGGCAGAAAAGCCAACACCCTAAGTATTTTTGGAAAAGTCAAGAGCATTAGGAAAAATATGGGGCCTTCAGAAGGCCTTTAAAAACAAATCGGTAGCCCCCCATTCTTTTGGTTCCCAATGTGGGAACTAGCTTGCTGATGGTCGGAAAAATTGAATTAAAAAAATCCAAAAAATCTTTTAAAATATTGTTTAAAAAAAATAAAAATAAAATTTATGGACTAGCTATAGTCGCTTGACTATGATGACGCACAAAAGATAGTTACAAGAATGATAGATACTCCAAGGCTATATGTGCTTATTTATGCAAGCCTTGACTACTAGATCTTACTTATACACAAACGTGGAGTACCGTAATTCTTATACAAACCTTTATGTGAGAGGACAGCATGCTTGCACCTTCTGCTTTTGTTCTAACTGCACTATACCTGCTTAAGTCTCTTTATAAAAAAACTATACTCCTTTCAATTATTATATATCCAGCAATATATAGGTTGTGACTTAAGCGTAATAGACCTAAATATTACAAGGGAGATACTATTCTATGGTACTAAGCCGCCACTACACTCCTATGTGCCTTTTTGGACTTATATCCTAAAAAGCGGATCTATCTTATATTAATAAGTATTATACTACTAAAAAGTAGGAAGGGATATGACAATTTATGATGAAAGGTATAGTAATACATGACTATACTTTCCTAATACTACATGATTCCATAGCTTTTCTATAAGAAAAAGTGTTTGAAGTTACAAAAACAATTAGGTTTTATGAGTACTCTACAAATAACAAGTACTTTTCGTACTTTTTACTTTTGGACATTTCTCTGGACAATGGGATATGCTTCCATCTGAGTTTCGGTTGGTTTGAAAAAGTAAGTATCAGCCAGGTAAACTAGGCCCAATATCTCAGCTAGGCGGGAAAATTTTGTTTTTCAAAACAAATCCCTAATAACCATGATGAGTCACCACTAATGACTCTGAGCCTGCTTTAATTAAGCTCCCACCTTCTGGCCTTCGTCTCTCCCAATTCTCGCTTTTCCTTAAGCTCCTGTTTAACCTTAGTTAAGGACTAGTGCTCGCGGCTAAAGCACTGATGCTTAGTGATCAGCATGCAAATACGTATGAGCTTTGTTCTCCCCATAGCCGAATAAAAAATAGTTACGGTCTATTCTGAGCGTCTGGCTCTGACTACGCTGCATCCTCCCCACGCGGACCTGCTGGGTGTAGAACTCTCACGGAGGAGCAGGCAGTTTGAAAGGACAAGAGCAGTGCTGCACGTTTTCATGGTTGCTTCACAATCTAACCCCTCACAGGTTTTGCTTGTTATGAAGTTTTAATACTATGAGTAGTGATTTTTTTGCATGAAATTGCTTCTTGTTCCTAGTGAAAAGGATAACAACTGCTATGAACTGTTGACACCCATTGCATCCCCTCTAACCAAATATTGGCTTGTTTGGGTTTTTGGGATGGACACAGGTGAGATTCATAGCCTCTAGGATAAAGTGACAAACCAAGCTCTTTATCTACTTCTTACTACCTCTGCACCTCTAAAAAAAATTTACGTTTTTAGGGATGTATGCTTTTGATATATGTAAAAATATATTGCGGATGCTATAGTCTTCAAGAGGTTACTGCTGTTTGTGTTTAAGTTTTGTTTTTCAAAAAAAACTCTCCAGGGAACACCCGGTACGTTAAAACCTTCATAAGTTTTAATACAGTTTCTAGGTTCCTTTATCTTGGTACCGGACTATGCAATGATGCTAAACTCTCTCTTTTTTTAAGCTTTAAAGAGGGTACAGCCACAATGCAATTACTTGGCCTTTTTTCCGATGAATGGTTATTCACCTGCTGGTATGAGTGAAACAAGCCTGAGCAGATAGGAATGCTGATAATACATGTTATAATTTAACACCGATTTCACGAGGTTAAGAGAGGATTAAGTCTCCAGTGACTTACTATAAAGACTCGTGCTAAAAGCTACGACTTTGCTTTTTGAAAATAACGCATACTGGCTGAGTATGGAAAAAGGGTTACTTTCAAAACTTGTTCAAATTCGCTATACTTACGATTTCTGACCTTTGGTATGCCATTTTGAAAATTTATGGCTATCTTTCTAGAAGATAAAACTTTGTGCTTTTCAAAAATACATGAGAACGTATACTTGCAGTAAGAAGATTTGAGCTATTAAATGCTGCTATTTTATTGTTTGCAACAATTTTTGAAATATACTAAAAGTTTTTTGGATAAAATCCAAAAAATCATCCTAGAAAAGATGTCTACTTTTTGACAATTCTAAAGGGAACATGGATAGGAATTGATTGTGCTTTTAAGAGTTCAGTTAAATGCCTAGCTAAGCTTGGGATGTACCAAAAAAATTGCTTTTTTATAAAAAATTTGAAAAAGTTGAGGTGGCATCAATGATGCTACCTCAGCTTGCGCATGATTTTATTGGGAATTGGGTTCCCATGGCTAAAGATCCTCCCAAACTCAAGGCCTTATTGGGGCCCCATATTTTTCCTAAAGATACATGTTTTGAAAGTTACTACATCCAAGCTCGCTACAAGAGGCTCTATCCTTATAGTAGTGACACTATCTTTGAGTAATTTCTTTAGTGCAAAGCCTCTTCCCTCTTTGTCCAACGACAACAATTCAATATTTTTTATATAATTAGATCTATGGTAATAAAAAAAAGAAAAAATATATACAAGTGTATTTGTTTATAAGCAAAAATAATATTAATCCTTATTTTTAGTCTTTATAGGGAATTAGTAAAATCCACAAAACCTTTTTGCTGGATCCACCACATTGTATCATGCTTAGAAATTCTATAAAAAATAGAAATGAAAATTTCACATTTTATTGGGTTAACCATTCAACAATGATGGCAAAGGTACTTGTGTCTCATAACTTTGGCCACTTTTCTTTTTTCTTTTTTCTACTTGACTTAACTTCCATAACTTTACATATATAATCTTGGAATAAGTAAAACAGTGCATACTACATCCCACATCCCATCTTTGCGAGTCCCACCTCAATATTAGATTCCAACTTAGTTGGATTATTGAGGGCATAAAACAATACTAAAGTACACTTTGATTATTTTATGCAAAAATATTGGTGGGACTTGGTTGAAAATTGGGTCTAGCAAAATGGTTGACACAAACTTGGAGTGAAGTTCCACCAATTCTTTGGAGCCAAAACTTTCAAAAAATGCTACCATGTAAGCAACTAAGACATAGGACTTGGACATAGTGTGAAGGGCCAAGTCCAAACGTTTAACTTTACACTAATCAAATTCTCAAATTTCAATGGAATGTGGGAGGTGGAACAAAGTGTGAAGCACCCTTAACCCTTGAGCATTTGAGCACCCGAGCGCCCCAAAATTAGCCTTTCCATATTTCATAGTTTGTTGTCTTTGACCATAATAATCTTTTGGTTCGTACAATGAAAACTTATCAAATCTTCCAGACAACTTTGGACCCTAAGCCTTGTGCAATATCAACAGCTAACTCTTCTGGATGTTGTTTTTTGAACTTGCAGTGCCAAATTGTTTGCAATGAGGTCCAACACGACATGAATTTGGATTGGGCGCTTAGGGGTTAAGTACATTTGCCATCATCACTAAATGCTCATCCAATAAATATGAAACATACCATTCTTTTCCATATGAAACTCCTAAACTTGGTGCAATATGGTAGATTTGGTGGATTTAGCAAAAAAAATGTGGTAGATTTAGCAATTTTCTTTTTTCTAAGAATCTCAGCCACCTTATCATGATAGGAGACTTAGTGGTAACACCCGAAAATGCACTCAAGCAAGGGATGCAGTTGTGTCAAAATTACTCAGCAAAATGGTATTTAGGCCTGGTTCAGACTAGCGTCCGGCCGAGACACAAAAATCAGCTCCCCATCCAATGTTTCCACCAATAGAAACTAGTCCGTGTAATTGCGTGTCATCCAAGAGTGTGCCTCTGTCAGACAAGTTTGGTACCACCCTTGGAGCAGGCCCCAAATCTTCACTATCTTGACTGCTGACGTGGCTATATAGGATGGTTCCCACGGTGATGAAAATGGATGTAAAAGTATCAAACAAACCCATTGTCTGAGCCCAACAGTGGAGAAAAACCAAATTTCAACCAATCACGTTTGAGAAATTTTCGGCTGGACGCTAGTCTGAACCAGGCCTTAGCCACATTTCTCAGGGGCAGCGTGAGCAGCCCACGTGGGGAACAGCACAAACATCACGGGAACATTAAGGGAACATAAGGGGAACATCCGAGGAACAGCAGGGAACAGAAGGGAACAGCAGGAGAACGAAGATATTTGCAAAAGAACTGAGCTTCCCATTGGACCTCAGCACTCAGTAGCATTAACGGAAGTGGAACGGTCCAAACTCCAAAGTCCAAACGGGGAGCGGGGGGCCCGCCGACCCGAGCCTGGGCCCGGCCGGGCCCAGCCTTTCCAGCGGCGCCCTAGAGTGCGCCCGACCTTCGTCGATTGCTTCCATATGTCATTTCTTCGTGTGAGTGCACTCGCCCTCCACGTTTCCGATTGCGGTAACACGTCCCCCTCTTGGCACCAAATTACACCTGCATCACCGCTCCTCACCTCATCTCTCATTCTCGACCTCTTTTCCAATTCCTATCAGTCGAGGTACCGGTACAGTGTACGATTTGAGCGCGCATATTGCTTACAGTCATCAGCCAAAACCTGGAGTGATTCGTGTCTGTTTTCCAATTTCTTTCAGTCGAGGTACCAGTACAGTATTCGATTTGAGCATTACACGTTGAGGTACGAGATTCCGCATTCGGCTTAACTTAACTTACTAAACAGAATTTGCTCCAGTTCCCGTTTAAATCTCTGCGCAGTTTGCTCGCAAAAAAATAGTTTATCCATTTTAGAGCTTGCTCGCAGAGACGAATTTTTCTCCGGTTCCGTTTTAGAGCTCTGTATATTTTGCTTGTAGTTATCGGCCAAAACCTGGAGTGATTCGTGTCTGTGTTGTTCTTAGTTACGGTTCTTTCAAATTTTCAGGTTTGTTTTGCCGCGCTGAATTCTCTTGTTCCTGCGTGAAGCTTTGCGCATTTTGCTTGTAGAAGAATAACTCTTCCGGTTCCAGTTTAGAGCCCTGCGTAGCTCCTTCACAGAAGAAAAGTTTCTTTGGTTCCGTTTTAGAGCCCTGCGCATGTTGCTTATAGTCATCATCAAAACCTAGAGTGATTTGTGTCTGTGCTCTTCTTAGTTACGATTATTCCGAGTTTTCAGGTTTGTCTTGCCGGTTGTATCGGTTGCTTCTTGAATTTCGGTGAATTCTCCTGTTAAATTCTGAAATTTTTCTTAGAATCTTTGTTTTATCGATTTACTTGTTTTCTTGATGCAGTTCTTGCAAGAAAACGGCATACGCAGTTTTGGAAACAGTTTTTGACGCGAAATTCTTAACCTAAATTTGAGAACGGTGCTTTATTGGTTCGACTTGAGGAGTTTTTCAAATATCGGCGAGTGCACGCTGAGGTACGAGCTTTCGTGTATTTTGTTTTACAGTCACCAGCTAATATCACTAAGTGCTTTGTATCTGGGGAGATTTGGAAAGTTTAGATAAGTGTTGGTGGTTGTGTCGGTGTTTCTAAAATCCTGCTGATTTCTCTTATTTTGTTATATGAAATTTTATTGGATGTGCGTGAGAGAAAGCTCATATGAGAGTGACTCTTGGATACCATGATTTCTTCTGAATAGGTGGATTGTAGGTACTAGGAGCTGAAATCAAGTACTGTGTTAAGCATTTATCATGTTCTAAAACTGCCTTTTCTCAGGTTCTGTAGCTGAAACTTATAGGAGGCGTATTGAGCTTTGCGAGTAATTGTTGTATAGGATCTGAAAGAAAATGATGGCAGCGTCAGCTATTTCCGGTATTTGCAATTTTGCTCTACCAAACCATGGAGATGTGAGGAAAGCTACTGCTCGTGAACACGATGTCCTATTCAGTCGGATTTCGAGGCGTGGCAGGGTGCCTAGTGTGGAACATCGCATTGAGAAGAGCTTTAAGGATACGACTTGTAGTTGTGGAACGGAGAACGCTGCGTCAACTTCGGGGCGGTCAAGCCAGCGGGTTCTGTTGCATGCCGACAGTTCACCAAGGACATCGAGAAAATTACAGAAAAGACTGTCTATGAAACAAATTGGAAAAAATACTAGGCCGGTCAGGTTTCCTGATGTATCCATGTCCTTGGAAAAAGCTGCAAAACCGCTGGAAAACTGGGGCATGGGTGCGTATGTTGATGGTAATACAGAAAACACACCAAATCAGAAACGGAGAGTAGCCTTTGCGGCATTAGCAGTGGCAGGTTATGTTTCTATAATGTTGCCATCTTCAGCATTGGCTGCTGAGGTTCTTACAGGAGATTTTCCTGCATCCTCAGCGACAGTACATGCCCTGGAAGCGCAGTTCAATGGAAGCACACGGAAGGAGCTTGAAAAGGGGATACAAATTCAGCGGAAGGAATGGGAAATGGCAAACGCTGGTTCAGCTGCTCCACCATTGAAACAAAGCCAAAATTTGAAGGTAATATATACTCCAAACTAATACTGTTTCCTTTGTTACTAATAACTTATCTCTTCAATTAGTAACTTAGGTGTAAGCACCACTTGGCTAGTAATGTCTATGGCCACTTATCTTTGGATGGAAATAGGATTGTCCACTTTCCCTTTAGAAGTAGTCTCTTACCTTCCATGTCGAACGATTGCATAAAGAATCATCATGCATTGAGGGCTGAAATGTTTAATCACCACGAGTTTGACTCTTGTAGTACCCAAAGTAATCAGCTCTATTGAATGATCTCTCAATGGAATTATAGTCCTACTTATTGGTTAAACTGCCCATCTTTGTAAGGACCAAGTATTCATGGCGTTCAAATGACCAGTTTGAGTGATCATGTTGTGCAAAGTACAATTTAGACGGGGAGAAGTTTTATATGACCGGATTGAGCGACGAACGTTGAATGTGTCGAGTTAGAATTATTATGTTTTGAGAAAATAATAGTTTCTACGTAAGCTCCTCAATAGTTCGTATAAACCACGATGTTAAATATGGCCTCTTTGTCCTCAAAAGTGTCGAAAGTGTCGCAAAGAGTATTTTCTACCTTACAGAAGTATTTACACAAGAGTTTGAGGGCATTGTTGCATTGGTGCAGGATTTTGAAGTAGAAGATACTTTCTATGCTTGGAAACAAATCCAGAAAGAGATGC
The DNA here is from genome assembly GCA_963920765.1 of Ulota crispa. Classification (NCBI taxonomy): domain Eukaryota; kingdom Viridiplantae; phylum Streptophyta; class Bryopsida; order Orthotrichales; family Orthotrichaceae; genus Ulota; species Ulota crispa. The sequence continues at coordinate 6,300,556 of OY987251.1, read as the reverse complement.
AGGTCGTAAATGCACCAAAAGTCGCGTGTGTAAATTCGGTGCAAAGAATGGAAGACGATTCATTTTATGCTTGGAGACAAGTAGGGAAGGAGATGGGATATGAGGGTGCACCTCTAGAAGTAGGGTGCGTTACACCCGCAATGTTGCAGAATATGGAAGACGACCCATTCTTTGCTTGGAGACAAATACAAAAGGATTTAGCACCGGTACCCAAATCGCCCGTGAAGAAGGCCGTGGCTGCATCCGTGGCGGTGGCAGTGGCTGGGTCTGTTGCTGGGGCAGCATCTGCAGCTGGTCGTGCGGTGGCGTCATCTGGGGGTACTAGTGCTGTGGCAACGTCCTTGACGGTTTTGCAACATTCTGCTTTACCGGGCTCAACTTTGTTGGCTAAGGTGGCACAGCACTTGGGAGGAGGAGGAGTGGCTGGTGCCATAGGAGCAACGGCCGTATACCCCTTAGACACCATCAAGACTCGAATGCAAGCTCAGAGCACGGTATGTATCTAAGTATACTCAGTCCTCCTTTGCGGTAACCACACCTAATTGTAACTCTTGCGCTGAACGTATTTTCTATTTTGAGACTCTTGGCCATTAGTGGGATCCAGGAATTTAGATTTTAGACGTCAGGATGCGTAAAATTTCGTTATCATCGATGATTCTTGTTTTTCATGGCCCGTTTTTAATCATTAAGGATTTTTTTTATTATATATATATTTCTTAGATTGGTTTGCAGGCTCATGTGTTTGATTGTTTTATTATGCGGAGTATTTTCACTCGTAGAATTATCTATCTTCATGCACTGAGGTTGGCTGATGTCAGTGTAAAGTGTTGGTATTGAAATCTTTCTCTGAATCATTGTTGATGTTGCTTCTTGCAGGAAGGTGAAGAACCCCAGTACAAAGATGAAATTGACTGCTTCAAGCAGCTTGTTGCCAAGGAAGGACCAGCATCCCTGTACAGCGGTCTGGTGCCTCAGCTTTTAGGCATAGCCCCAGAGAAGGTATCACAATTCTCAGCTACTCTTTTGGGGTGTCTGCTTCTAGTAGGTCTGTAACCGAGGAGGTGCCATGTCTTTAGTTTATAATCTCTGCATTTTCCAATGATGCATTTTTCAGGCCTGTAGATCTGGGGACGGGTTAAAATGTTTGCTAGTTGCAAGTACTTTGCTCTGTTGCTGACGTTTTTATTGGACATGTCAGGCTATGAAGTTGACAGTTAATGAGGCATTGTTGAGCGGTCTTGAAACGATGATGCCTGGCGCACGCGTGTGGGCGTTAGAATTCATAGCTGGTGGAGGGGGAGGTGCTTCCCAGGTATATAACAACACCCTAATTTACGAACTATTCCATCTACGCAAGATTCCATTTTCCACTTCATGTTTCGATTTGAACTCATACTACTTCGTACTGATTTAGAACTTTATTTCTATTTTTTAAAATTGATTTATTTGCTGTAATGTAGGTGGTGTTCACGAATCCGATGGAGATCGTGAAAGTGCGACTTCAGACTCAGAACAGCGGCGCACCGAAGAAGGAGTTGTGGACCATTGTAAAAGAACTTGGAGTAAAAGGGCTTTATGATGGTGCAGGTGTGACCCTAGCACGTGATGTGCCTAGCTCAGCCATCTTCTTCGCTATCTACGCTCTCCTCCGTGGACTCTACCCGGAACAGAGTTTTCTTGCCGGAGCTATCGCTGCTATACCTGCCACCGTGTTGGTCACTCCCATGGACATTGTTAAAACTCGGCTTCAGGTATGCAATTCATCTCTCTAGGTATAGTACCGGCTCGTTTCAGTACAACTTTTATCTTAACCCCTCAAGGACCACTTGTCCGTACGGGGGACAAATGGGATTTCGGGCATGTACTTATGGCTAAAGTACTTTGTGATTTTTTGAAACTTTTGTGGAAGATGGGGAATTCAAAGATCTGTGTGGGCATCTAATTTTTTCATCATTCTAATATTTATTGAAGGAGTTAAAAATGAATTTATGAGTGTTTTTGTTTGGCGGGCAGCCCAAATACTTCTTTAAATTAAAAATTGTAATTTTTAAAAATAAAAATTTGGGGTTAGTTCTTTAGACTTACGTATATGTGGGAAGCTTTGAATCATTCAATTCTAACTGATGAGATAAAAGTTATGAGAAGTTTTAGTTTGTGTGTAGGCATAGTTTTGAGATTTTCCACACCTACCTGTAAACTAAAACTTCTCATAACTTTCATCTCATCAATTAGAATTGAATGATTCAAAGTTTCCCACATATATGTAAGTCTAAAGAATTAACCCCAAATTTTTATTTTTTAAAAATGCAATTTTTAAAGAAGTTTTTGAGCTGCCCACTGAACAAAAATTCTCATAAATTCATTTTTAACTTCTTCAATAAATGTCAGAATGATGAAAAAATTAGATGCCCACATAGATCTTTGAATTCCCCATCTTCCTCAAAAGTTTCAAAAAATTACACACAGATACCCCTGAAGTTTGCCATATTTTCATAGATACCCCTGCTTTTTCAGAAATTTCACAAATACCCTTGGACCAAAACATTTAGGCGTCACTTCCTTCTCCCTTTGTGAGCACACTACTTTCTTGTTATGTGTGCGCACAAAGGAAGAACGGAAGTGGCATGCACAAAAAAACAAACACCTGAAATTTTTGGTCCAAGTGTATTTGTGAAAATTCTGAAAAAGCAGGGGTATCTATGAAAATGTGGCAAACTTCAGGGGTATCTATGAAGTTTTCCCTTATTTTAAATACAGTAGTACCTCTTTAAGATGAACCTTTAAGATGAACCTTTATAAGAAAAAATGCTTAGCTAAGATGAAGGAGATGACTGTCCCTGGCAGTTGGGGAGTTACAAAAGATGTGTTTGGTTACAATGAATGCTTTCCTTACACGAAATGAATATGCTGTCTGGATACCTTCATCTTATCAAGGCACCACTGTACCGTAATCTTTGTACATCAGAAATTGATTGGGTAGCACACTTGAAGTCGTTTTAAGCTGATGTTTATACTCGTATACAAATTTTCCAGTTGAGGAACTACCCGTAAACTAGATGATACCATTAGCCTAGCTTTAATCACATTAACATGTTTTTATGATTATTGAAAGGTTTATACTGCAGACCTTTGGGAGCTTTAATTAAATTCCTTCGAACTCAAATTTTATCAGTATTACGAATTTATTATGCAAGTGGAAGAGTGGACACCACTATTTAAAGGGTAGTAAATTTTTTTGAGGATTTTTTGACCAGGAATGATGGTAATCATTTCTATTCGTGATTTTTGTGATAACTGACCAGCCCACCATTTTCCGATGTGTCATTCAGAAAGAACCTGCACTAGGAGAACACCAATACACCGACTGGTGGGAATGTGTACAAGATATTGTAAAAAAGGACGGACCTCAAGCTCTTTTCAGAGGCAGTCTCTTACGTGTGTTACGAACAAGTCCTCAGTTTGGCATTACCCTGATGATCTATGGAATGTTATGCGACGGCTCATAAGAGCTTGTGCTTACGAAGAGATTCATCAGATCAAGTGAATGTTTTCACTCCAATTGTTAGTTTAGTGTAGATTAAATGTCTCAGGGGAGGGAGATTGCATTGTACTGTACAGCGAAACTGATCCACCCGGAAACAATTCTAAAAGCCAATTCTTTTGATTAGGTACCAACAATCTCTTTAATGATTCAGGCACCCAATTTTTTTGTTGTAAATTTAATTACTCGTCCACTTCAGGAATCAATCAAAATTTTGTACTCGAGAATCAGGCAATTATTGTACTGCTATTCTAGTGGATTATCATGCTCAGTACTTTTCTGTTTTGTACGAACTTCATTTTATTCATTTGCAATAATGCCTTGCTAGTGAAGTTATGTGCATTTCCTCAATAGTAAGATATGAGTACATGCAAAATTAATTGCTCCCTCCTCATCCAGTATGGGTGGAGACGTTCTAACGTTTTTATGCTCGCAAGGTCAATCTTGCAAAATACTTTTTGTAGTTGTTGGTCACATTGATAAGGAAATTGTTAAAGCAATGTGGTGATTCAAATGAATGGCTTTGGAATTGCCGGTCAATATTTGCTCCACTAAGTCTTGCTATTATTATTATAATAGAAAGTTTAGAAGGAACAAAGACATCATCTTTTGTGGAGAGTATATCTTGTGATTCTACTATCGAGGATACTTGGATGTTGACGTGATGTGACTTTTCTTTTCTTGCCAATCCGATCTTGTGTATTAATTGATTGATTTGAAAGTACGTACAATCAAACTATTTATATATCATTATGGATTTATGAAAATTTCATGAGTTGTTACTCCCTCCGTCCCAAAATGATCTTCTTGTTATAGGAGGAAAGGAAATAGCGACACTTGCACATAGTCCAAAAGCATGGGCATGCTAACCAATCCCATGCCCTCAAGTGAGTGACCACAGTTGCTTTACAAAAATGCCTCAAAAATTCAATTTTCAAGCACTTTGAAACCATACTTTGAAAACTAATTTGAAACTCAAAATTTCAAAAAAATAGGACAACATCGGAATCTATTCATAGGTCCAAAACAAATTGAAACATGGTTCTTTTTTAGCTTAATCTGTAACATTTTGTGTAACATGAAGATCATTTTGGGACGGAGGGAGACGGGAGTACTACATTGAGTTTGTTGTAATATTTATCAATGTACAGTATATGGTTCACAAAAATTGTAGAATAAGACTCCAATGCCTTTTTCAAACAGCTTTATCTTCTCATTGTAAAGGTAACTAACATAGAGCTTTTGCAAGCATGGATTACATCAAGTACATTTTACATTTTCAATGATAAATTTTGCAATGGAATGATAGTTTTTTTTGTATTTTACACAACGCCAAAAGCTATCTGTATTAAATCACATTGTCGATATTTTGATTTCTACATGTATTATATATCAAGACAAGACACGCAAGAGACATGCTTTTAAGAATTGCACATATTTTTGTCAGAGTGATACATAAAATGTGACACTTTTTGCACATACTACACGTAATAATCATGTTATTTCAATTCATATTAATCATAAAACAAGATGCACCCTTTGTGTTATAATTATCTTGTTGCAAACCAATGCAATTTTTTAGAAAATATTTCAAAATTTTGATGATTTTGATGATTTTATATTGGGGAAATTACAAATGGGGGCATGAAAACGTAAAATATTACAAATAGAGGTGCAGTTTCAAAATAATTGCAAATAGGGGCACAATTTCAAAAAAGTTGTAATTTTTTGTAATTTTTTTTTTTTGGTTTGGACGTTGGTTTCCAAAAAATTGAAATTTTCTCCAAAAATTGTCATTTTCTTCATTAAAATTTCTTTTTTAGGCTTGATTTGGAGAGACCATAAAGTTTTTTGGAAATTAGCTAACATTTAGTGTGTTGTATCTAAATCAACCAATGTTCAAACCAAACAAAATTACAAAAAAATTACAACTTTTTGAAATTTTGCCCCTATTTGTAATTATTTTGAAACCGTGCCCCTATCTGTAATATTTTACGTTTTCATGCCCCTATTTGTAATTTCCCCTTTTATATTTATTGTGGCCCATAATTCCTATAAAAGAGCTTTGAAGTTTCACTTTATTAGTAGTTAGACCACCTCTACCTCATTCTTCAAAGAATGGGGACATGACAATCTCTCCTTGATTTGGGGAGGCCCATTCTCTAAAAATTGAGAAAGTTTTCTTAGCACCTCTAGTATGGTGTGAAAAAATCTTTGCATGCAAATTTTTCACCCTCACTCCTACTTCCACGCTTGGTTCCCCTTGCTTTCACACTGGCTTTGCTTGCTCTCATCAAGTAAACTATTTTCCATTCTCCAAAAGAATTATCTCAAAGAAACCTAAGGCCGGGGGCTTGATTTTCATTTATTATGGCTCCACATGATGTGAAGATCATGTTATTTTTTGTTTAAGATCCTAGCCTAGATAGGTAGTTGACTGGCTACAAACAACAGCATATTCTTCTTTCTAATGCATGACAAGCATTTAGATTTGGAATGTTGAGCGACATCTGACTCCATGACGTTATTTTTTCTTCATTTTTTTGTGTAGGACTGACGCTAGGGGTTTTTAGGGTTTTCTTTTTTCTTTTTTAGCTATCTGCCTTTTAAAAGCCAAAAAAAAAACCCTCACTGACTACCCCTACCTGACAAAGTGATTCGGACCTACGACCGCGGCGGTCAGGTCCAAGGTGAACCAGTTCCGGACCCCGTGACCGCGAAACCGGAGCTCCAAACCCTAGTTTCGATTTTTCTGCCTCATGGCTCTGTTTCTGCAGGGCCATTGTTCTCAATTCACGATCTAACTTATTCCGTCGCACCGATTCCTCTGAGCTTCTCCACGAGGTCTGCTCCCAACGAGGGCTACGATGCAGGCTGCGAGATCCTCATCGCTACGGTCACTACTGTCACTGCACGGAGCTCTTTTGCAGCACTTGCGAGTGCAACCCGGCGCCACATGGGGTGTGCATCGGGCGGTGTCCAGTGAAGCGCACGCGCAAGGGACGTACCTCGATCGTCCGCAGGTCGTGGATCGTGTGCTCTCTGTCTTCAGAAGCAACAACAAGGTGGATCCTGCTAAGGTAATGTTTCCGTTACTCTCGCTGTAGTTTTAGGGTTTCGCACCTGTGAGATACTTTGGAAGTAAATATGTGAGGGGGTGGATTATGCCATTTGAAAGAAGGGAGAATTTCATGCTAAGATATGTTTCTGTTGTTTTTGCTGTAGTGATTTAGGGTTTCGTACCTGTGAGATAGTTTGGAAGTAGGTATGTGAGAAGGTGGATTACGCCATTTTAACAGAGATGCCAAAATCGTCTATGAACATATCTCCTGTTACTATTGATTTTCTTCCATTTTAAATCTGTCAAAAGTGTTTATTGATTGCGAATGAAAGAGGATTCACATACAGTAGAAAATGCGCTCTTTGTATAAGGTAAGAGGCTCAAATTCCGACTGGTCATTTAGAACCGCCCATATAGAAGTGCCATAAATAGTGCAGAGAGCTTTTTAAATGGATCACTCTTTCCATGGTGAGAAATTGTCCTTGTACATGGGTGGTTGTAGGGATTTTAACAGTGCTTGTTGGTCATAATTGTATTGAGAATTGGCTTTGAGTAAAATATAGATACACATTTCATACTAAAATATATATAAATGCGTTTTCGATCATAGTTTGAGTAGTAGAATATGGAATGGGTGCTTCAACAAGTATATGCATCTGGGCCCATGTTTGACATTACATGCACGCTTATAAGGACTTATTTGAGCATCCTTAGTTTTGTATTGATTGCTTTTTGAACCCATGTACTCTATTTACAAGTTGCCTTTGAATCGTGAGTGCTGCAGCCTATGATTTGGAATAGCTACCTATATGCCTTTTGCGTGATAAATTGTAGTTAATTCATACCCTCAGAAAATTTCAATTTAAATGGCCATAAAACTTTTCTTCTCTGACTTTCTACTAAAAATATAAAATATTTCCAGATTGCTAGGCTAGCCAGATTTTCCCACATTTCCCTTAGATGGTCGATTCATGAGCCTCCTACCTTACAGTTATAGTTCCAAAGTTTTATTGCTCGATCACCACTTCCACTGCAATGTGCATTAGCTGAACATCTGAATTATTTTCTTTTGCATCAGGTCTCAGAGACGGCGAGTTTTAAACAGGATTTGGACCTCGACAGTTTAGATGAAGTGGAGATTGTGATGGCAATTGAGGAGGAATTCGCGTTGGGGATTCCGGATGTAGAAGCTGACAAAATTAAGTCTACGAGGGATGTGATTGAGTTTATTGCCTCGCACCCGCAGGCGAAGTAGATTGTAATCCCTCTTACTCTTGTTAAATTTTTCACTCAATTTATTAGCCTTCTAATGAATCAGAGCAAACATGGTGCATCCAAAGAGGTTTTTCGTCCTTATAGAACGTCGCTGTAAGGAATCTTGTGAATAGATTCCTTCTTCGTTTGATGGAGGTTCACATTTAAAGAGTTCTTTATTTGCGTCGTATTGCCAACGTGGAAATTATTGCATTTTTTTAACTCCTTACTTGGAATTAATGTCAGCACTCATTGATTGCTCTTCAAAAATTGACATGCTGTAGACCTACATGAATTTATGGTTGCCAGGTAGAATGGTAATGCAACGTCATTTGAGTTAGTTTGGCAACAGGTATTGGGTACAATCCATGTGGGGTACTGGATTAAACATGTATGTACTAATTTGTTGGACTGCTGAAGCCAATGAGATTTTGTACCCAGCAGAGCAAGCAAGGTGCATGCGGATTCTCAATATTTGTCAGCTATCATCTGCACAAGCTGGAACAAAGGGTTTTAACCCTTAAGGTAGGAGGCTCATAAACCGTCCTTCTAAGGGCTGAAACTGGATTTTGGGGAGGTGAAACTTTTTGAAATATTTTTCAGTAAATTTTCCTTGATAGACAAGAGGAATTGGCATGTAACTCAAGTTGTTTCATATTTTTTGGAGCTTTGTGGACATAGTTATGAAAATTTGAATTTGAAGTGCATAGGGTTCTAAAACCATCCCCCTCCTCAAATGTATTCCACTTGTACATTTCTGAAGTCTAGAAAAACCAGCATGTAGAAAGGACCTACATTTGAGAAAAGGGGACGGTTTTAATGACCAGACGGTTTCAGAGCCTCCTACCTTAAACGTTTCTTGGGCTCTGGAGATACAGTACCAAATACAATCGCAACCAATATATAGAAGTATGAATCAGCTAGAAATCAAGTGTTACAACCATACATATTGAAGGGTTGTATGATGGTGGATGCATAATTTTTTTTGGAAAGCCCTCAAAATAGCTCAAATACGTCTGTACATACGGCCATACATACAACCGCAAAGGGCGTTTGGGACGTTCAAGGGTTAATAGCAATACAAGGTAGAGGAAGTTTTTTTTTTTTTTTGTCACTTTGTGCATTTAAACCAATCTGTATGAGTGTGAGATCACTACACAGCTATGGAGAGATCTTAAGGTGCAATAACTAGTTTTGTTGAGAATCAAAAGTTTTATCAACATCTAAGATTTTTCAATGCAATTGTTTAGAGTGGGATGTTGGAGACCACTAAAGTAGGAGCACCCATAAGCATGAAGGTAAGGTTTCAGGGTAGGAAAATCAGTTGATAAACTTTGAAGAAAATAGTGTTAAGTTAGGAAGAGGAAACCAATAATATTGGCATCAATTTGAAAGTTCTAATTGCAAGCATTTGTTCACAAAGAGTTTTCAAAGTCCTAAAGTTGTGAAAATGTAGAGTTGTGTGTAGGAGATGTCTTCAGTGTGCTCATACGTTCATAATATTAACTTGAGGAGTTCTTAAATAGTGAGATGGGGCACTCAAAACCATCACTTTGTCACCCATAACCAATTTTATCTTTAATTGTTAATCATTGGCATTACTAAGTACCAAGGATGGGGACACTAACGGTGAGGGGTGCTCCTACCTTATAAGAGGCAACTCCATTTTCCTTCAAGAATTAGTGGCCAAACATTTAGCTGAGTCATGCTTATATCCAACTTGCTTGTTGAAGGCCAATTAATTGCAAGATTTTTTTTATTGTTAGTAACAGGTTAGCTTAACCCTTAAATGTCAAGGCAAATGTTTTTTGTCTGATGGCTTCAAAAAAACCCTCTGTAGCATAGAATGTAAGTCGTTTTCATGTGTATCTTTTTTAGAAGTGATCATAAACACATGGTCCATCATGGATGGTAAAAAACAACCTTGCCAAATACACTCATATTTTTAGGTAACTAGAATTGTGTGAAGATTTAGAGACACGGTGTTAGGTGCCACAATACCCTTCTTGCAATTTTCATGAGGATACCATGCACTGTTGATTTTACAACTTTGAGGAGCAATCTTATAGGGTGGGCATTGTCATGGTATTACAGCAGTACTGTAGCCGGGCTAGTTACGGTGACTAGCCCGGTGTTTAACCCCTAAAGGACCAAGGAGCCCACTTTGGGCTTTATGAGAACTCAAGTAAGCTCTATTGACTTCATAATTTGGAAATTTTTCATGAACTTTTTAGGATGGTGCTCCTCATCATAATCTACATGTGAAGCTTTATTTCATGTCATTCCAATAAGAAATGCAAAAGTTAGAAGGTTTTTTCAATTTCAATGTTAAACCAAGCAGTAAAAAATATATTCTAAATTTTTTAATTTTTAATTTATAGAATTGTATAGATTGATACCTACTCAAAAAAATTTGAATCACTCAATTCCAAATAATGAGGTAAGAGTTTAAAGGATTTTTATTTTGCGGGCAATGAAGGTAGGAAGAGGGTAGAAAAAACATATAAAGTTATCTTTTACTCTCAATTTTGAAAATTTTCAAATGAAAATGAAAATTAAAGTTACTAATTGTCTATTAGAGCATTCTCACCATTGGGATTAACAATTTTCAAATTCTTCCAACACTTATTAGCATATTAGTTATATCTTTCATTCATCAATACCTTTCACTTTTCAATTTTTGTAAAAACAAATCCAAATTTTTTTGGTTAATTTTTTTATATATGCTTTCAACCCATTTTCCAACACATTGCCAAAATTGCACAAGAAATACAACAAACTTGTTTTTCTCTAAAAAGTTTGAAAAACAAAACTTCACCTTTCGGAAGGACTAGAAAAGCCAACATTTTGAAGTTTAGGCACATTGATCTTGCAATTGGTGGGGATGTTCATTCTGAAATTTTGGGACAATGTACTTGTGCAAGTCAACCGAAGGATCCTACGATTGGATTAGTTAAAAAGTAAATTTCAACAAAGATTTTAACCTTGCTTTGGGGACTAGTATTTTGAAGCTGTTTTGGCCTCTAAACACAAAAGAATTCTAGGGGTTAAGGGTTAAGAGACATACCAAGTCCTCATAGATTTAGAGTCCTCAACCTTGAGTTTTTAGTGATTTAAGGTAGGAGGTTCTAAAATGGAGCGTTTAAGGGCTGACACTAAATTTTGGGGAGGTGAAACTTTTTGAAATATTTTTTAGTTAATTTTCCTTGAAAGACAAGAGGGAATTGGCATCTAATTCAAGATATTTCATAATGTTTGGAGCCTTGTGGACTTAGTTATGAAATTTTGAAGTGAAAAGGCCACAGATGCTCTAAAGTGGTGTACCTCCTCAAATGTACATCACATATACATTATTGAAGGGCTATGAAAATAACATGTACAAATCAAGTACACTTGAGGAAATGCACCGTTTTAGAGCAGTGCACCATTTTAGAACGTCCTACCTTAACCCCTAAAGGACGGAGCGTGCCACTGCAATCAATAGAGTACAAGGTATTTTTCATGTATTTAAAATAGATTCACACCTTTATTGCATTAGAAATCAACACAAAAGTTGAAGAATAGATCAAAGCGATTTTAGTGAGCTACTTGAGATCCCAAATTAAAACTTCTTACTAGTCACAAATAGATTATAGGGGAGCGTATATACTATGCCCTGTCGTAAGGGTTAAGTTCCGGAGCTCTGATTGTTACCTGGTTGCTGCATTTCTCACACAGTTGAAGTTTCTTGGTACATATTCTCCATTGCTGCTTGCTTGTCATAAAGACGGTGTGCTCTGCTTTCAATGACACTTTGTTCAGAAATCGAAGTTTCATGTTACAGTTTCCTTCCAGTATCTCTCAGAGTATGGTAGCTCATGATGAGAGCATTGATTCTCGTCTCACTTGAATCCAGTGTACCGATTCTCTGTGTTGCTTTATGCTGGCATTTAGACTTTATCTGAAACTGACACATGCTGGCAGAAATACTCTGAAATGGAGCATCTTTGCCCTTGAAGAGTTGACATTCTTTACCCTGGAAAGACAGAGTCTATGGTATACACTAAATAGTGCATTTAGGTTGCTCCACACTAATTTCTCAATAGGGAAAATTTCATAAATATCCTGAGGTTTGCAATATTTTTATGGATATTCTGTTTTTTCAGAAATATCACAAATATCTTTGGGTCAAAAAAATTAGGTATTTGTTTTGTTGTGCATGTCACTTCTTTTCTTTCTTTGTGCGCACATTACTTCTTTCTCATTATGGGTGTATACAAAGGAAGAAGAGAAATGACATGCACAACAAAACAAATGCCAAAAAATGTTGGTCCAAGGGTATTTGTGATACTTCTGAAAAAGCAAGGGTATTTATGAAAATATGACAAACTTCAGGGGTATCCATGATATTTTCCCTATTTTAACTATATAAATACTTACAGTAACTACAACAATTTTCATTAATAATTACTCCAATAAACAAATTTTAATGGGCATGGCTATAAGAAAAACAATTGCAAAAAGAAAAACATGGGGTATCCAAGTTGTAAATCATGTGAAATCCTAATATTAGAAAGTTGCATATGTATCTAAGTGGTCAAGCAATGCTTCATGAGGTAACTTTTTAGGCTAGGGTAACATCCTAATTGCACTGTTTAGAGTAACCAATTTTCAAAATCCTTGTTATATGTGATTAATTCTACTTCACAAATTATTTCATTTAGTGCAAGGTTTTGAATAGTGCAAGATTCTTTCACACTAAATTAGGTAGGTTTTGTCTGATTAGTGCAACAAGGTGTCATGTCTCTTGTCCTTATTTTCCTAGCCACAACCTTTTGTTGCCTATTAAAAAGCAACTTAATGGCACAATTACATCCTTTACGCACTTTGTAGTTGATGTGCATGCTTACCCTCTTCTAATGTAATAAAAATTTATTTTATAATATAAACTTGGGTGTTGATATAAGAGTGCAAAACAAGAGTTCAAAAAGAGATTGCATAACAAAAGCATGTGGGTTCACTTTTAGATGCTTTGTATCATTTTTGAGTATTTCAAGGTACATTAAATAATAAGGAACAGTCAAAGTGATTTCTAGCTCCTTTCCCACCCCATCTCAAGCAACACAAACACATGCCTACAAATCACAAAATTTGGGAATCCACAATAACTTCTACAACTTGTGAAACAACTTGACTTAGATGGAACTTCCTTTCATAGAAAAATTTATTAAAAAATGCAACAAAAGTTCCAACACTCCAAAAAAATAAGTAGAAAGAAATACACTTTCTAAAGTGATTCCACCCAATTTTAGAGAGAAGATTTAGTTTTACTGCTTAAAACCCAACATTTCCCATTTTCAAATAGTTTTTCATGAACATGCAGTAGTTGATTTTTATAAATTTTCAATATTTATACTAGAAAATAATATATTTGTTTAATTTTTGAAATAGATGACCAATTTTTTTTCCAATACTTTCATATTTCAATTGATTTTTTTGCAAATTCAAGTGACTGATAATGTACTAAATGCCTATTCTCTCCAAACCTTGAACTCCACTTTAGTGTTTGACAAATGCTAGCTCTTTTGCTTCTCTCTTTGCAACCAAGACCCTATATGTAAACAACTACTTCGATTGCAAACACTTGCGGTCTATATTTTAGTGTCAAACCTTTCCTATCAAACCAAAAGCAAACCTACATTGAACTTGAACATTTCAACTTTACATTAGAGCTACAGACAATATTAAACTTGACCTCAAAATTCTTTGGCACTAGCAATCAACAAACAAAAACAGTTAAGCACAAGATGTATATAAGCCACGACCTCTAGGAAAAAGTTATGTACAGTCTCCAACTCAAGTACTCAACCACATAATTCTTTGGCATCAACAAATGATAAACAAGAACAATTAAGCGCAAAATGCACACAAGCCACTAACTCTCAAAGATTGTTATGTACATTCTCCAACTTGACCACCAAATTCTTTGGCATCAACAAATTATAAATAAGAAAATTAAGCATAGAATGCACACAAGCCACGACCACTTGAAGATAGTTTTGTGTAGTCTCAAAATTGACTAAAGAGTTCTCTAGCACTAGTGATTGACAAATAAAAACGATTAAGCACAAGATGCACACATGCCATTAACTCCCAAAGATAGTTTTGTGCAGTCTTCAAATTGACCAAGGAATTTTTTGGCACTAGCAATCAACAAACAAAAAAGATGAAGTACAAAATGCACACAAGTCACTAGCTCTTAGAGATAGTTTTGTACAATCTTCAATTTGGCCACAAAAAATTTTGGCACCAATAATCCACAAACAAATACAACTAAGCATAAAATGCACACAAGTCATTAACTCCCAGAGATAGTTCTATATAGTTTGTGGATTTTTTCAACTCAATTTCAACAAAGATTTTGCAAATATGAATTTTATGAGGAAGGACTCTCTTTATAACAAGGAATTAATGATGTCTCATTTATTGACATTTGTTACTAACAACTTATTTAATAGCGTACTTTAATAAGCATGATTCAAATAGATATATTGAATTGCAAAAAGCACAAAAAATGGGATTATTGAAAGTTTATGCTTTAGGGGAAAAAAATGCCAATCCTGTGAATATCTATGCATTTTATTGAATTTGATGTTGTTAGGCTTCTTGTATAGTTGTGCTTACTTGCAAATAGAAGAAGCAAATTTTCTCACCTTGTCTTTGGGAATTGTTTTTGAATGAAAATGAAGTTGCGGACTTGTGAAGGTTGACAAATTACAACCTTCCAATTTTATATTACACAAAAAGAAACTCACATACTCATACAAAATTTGAGCTCAATAGATTTGGCCTTTGTACAAAAACGTTATTTTCACTTCATTCTTGCAATTAAAAGTTGAAAAATCAAAGCCATGGCATAAAACAAAGTGATAATGAAAGTTTTTAAAGGTCTAATAACTTGCAAGAACAAGTGTTTTTCTAAATATTATTGCATATTTAGAGATTTTAGTACTAGGGTAATGTACATAACATAGAAACATCTTATGATTACAATGAATGACATGATACACTTTAAATTAGCCATTGATCACAAATCATAGACTAGTCAACACTTGACAAAAGAGAAAAGCCAACGTGGCTCTTGCTTAGATCGTCAAAGAACTTGACCATAAAATGAAACATTGTTATGAAAGTGAAGAGCAAGCGGTATCCTTCTTGAAGATGATTTTTCACCAAAACCCCCTTATATCCTTTGCCAAAGTGCATCACTAGATGTTGTTGTTGAATGAACATGCTTCACGCCCGGCCGCACGGATCCTTTATTTTTATGTTCTCCATGATCAATGCCTCAATGTACATGTCAAAGTTTACCAAAATTGTTTGCAATACCCTAATGGCATCAACATTTCAATATCAATACATGTACTGACATAAGCAAAAAAAAACTAAAAAAATTAAAAACCACTCCACAATATCCTAATGAAAGTCCAAAAGTGCATCAAAAGCATAAGTATAAGCAAATAGTAACCAAATGGTTACACATTCACAAAATGCAAGAGTTAATTGGAATGCGAGTGTAGATTCAATAATGTATTGAGAGAGCTTATTTGCTAAAGTATCATAACAACTGCGACTTTTCAAATTTTGATCACGAAAAATGTGTCGTCTCTTAAACCGCCCTTGTTGATAAAAACTTGAATGTCTATGATGTGATAATTTCAAAACTTCACTCAGTACCACAATTCATTACCCTTATTGTTAATAGTTTTTTTTCATTGTAACCATAAACTCTCTAAGATACTTCTTTGAAAGAAAGAATGACCTCAGACCAATATCCTATATCTAAGCAATTATCTTAGTTGTAAACACATGCACTCTATATTCTAGTGTCAAATCTTTCTTGTCTAACCAAAAGTGGACCTACTAGTGGGTATCAAACCTACTATTTTCCTACCTAATAACTTTGGGTGAGTCAACCCATAATGACTTTTTGAGACTTATAAGGTAGGATAACTTTGTGACCCACCTCTGGATGTGCACAACAATGGAAAGAGTTACGCTCCTTTTGAGAGAGAGTTATGAGAATACCCAAACACTCTTTCTCCTTCTTGCCTTCTTGGTGTTTACACCAACCTTCTCTTCTTCAACTTGTTTAGGGTTAATGAGCATCCTCCTTTTCTATACTCACACTCACACCAACCATCTTCAATTCTTGTGCAAATATAGAGTTAACGAGCATCCTCCTTGTTTGCAGGTTTAGGGTTTACAATGACTAACAAACTCATTGATGACCTCGTTGTAAGAATCTTTTCCTTCTAACAAGGTCATCTTGCCTATAAATTGTTGCTCAACAAGCACGTAAGGAAGTGCCTCCTCAACTTCTCTAATGAGCGCCCTGCATTGCAACAAATATGGCATGATTGCGTGTGGGCTGAGAATAAGAAGATGATACAGGTTAAATGAGAAAGAAGTTGTGTGGGAGAAATGACTACACGGAGAAATAAGTTGTGCGAGAGAAACGACCTTACAAAGAAATAAATTGTGCGGGAGAAACAACCACACGGAAAAATAAGTTGTGCTGGAAAAACGACCACAATTATCAATAGTTTGTGAAGCTTTGAAAAGGTTACAACTACGTCGGCTGCTCTACAAACAACCACTTGATAACTTCCAATGAATTTCAAGATGAAGTATCCAGAACCAATTTGAAACAGTAAATTTGACACCCACTATTTTGAACTTAACATTTCAACGTTACATTAGAGTTACGTACAACATCCAATTCAACCACGGGATTTTTTTGGCACCATCAATCAACAAATGAAATCACTAATCACAAAATGCACACATGGCACAAATTCATAGAGATAATTTTGTACAATTGCTAACTCAACCATAAAAAATTTCAACATCTGCAATCAACAAAGAAAAAATATTAAGCGCAAAATGCACACAAACAACTAATTCATGGAGATGTTTTGTGTACTCTCCAAATTGACCAAGGAATTCTTTGACACCAGCAATTGCCAAATGAACACAAGATGCACACAAGTCACAACATTTTAGAGATAATTTTGTATAATCTCCAACTCAACCACAAAGTTTTTTGGCATTAGCAATCCACAAACAAACATAAGTAAGCACAAAATGCACACAAGCCACAACCTTCTAGAGATAGTTTTGTACAGTCTTCAATTTAAATACAAATACTTTTGGCATCTGCAAACAATAAACAAAAACAATTTAAGCACAAAATGCACACAAGTTGGTAACTCTTGGAGATAATTTTGTATAGTTTGTGCTTTCTTTCAACTCAGTTTCAATAAGGATTTTGCAATTATGAATTTTATAGGGGAGGATTTTTCTACCGTTAAAGAATTAACAATACTTCATTTATTGACGCTTGTTATCAACAACTTATTTAATATCATTCTTTAATAAACATGATTCAAATAGCCATATTAAATTGCAAAAAACACTAAAAGCAAGATTGTTGAAAATTTATGCTTTAGAGGAAAAAATAGTGCTAACATTACAAATATCCATCCATTAATTTATATCAAACATCAACGAGTTATGAGCTTTGATAACTAGGGGGTTATGAAAGGTCATAATTGAGTTATATGCATTCATAAGAATTATGGAAAGAGAATTATTGACCAACTCCCGAGAGGTTGATAACTCTTATGAAAGTTCATAACTAAGGTAAACAATCATAACTACGTGTGTGAAGGTGCTTGCAAGAGGTCAAATCTCTGACTTAGGCCACTCATAATTCCCTTTATACAAGCATCATAACTTGAGTTTGAAACTTGAATTATTGGATGTGTGAAAAATTAATGCCTGACATAGGTTATTTTATTAAATTTGATGTTGCTAGACTTCTTGTATAGTTGTACTTACTTGCAAGTCTTTGCACCTTGTTTTTGGCCATTTGTTTTTGAATGGACATGAAGTTACAAACCTGTGGAGGTTGATAAGCCACAAGTCACAACCTTCTAGTTTTATATTGTAAAAAATAATAATCACATATTCACCCAAAGTTTGATCTCAATAAATTTGGCCCTTGTACAAAATGTTATTTCACTTTATTTTTGCAATTAAAAGCTGAATAATAAACCCATGGCATAGAGCAAAATGGTATTGGAAATTTTTAAAGATTTAATAAATTGCAAAATCAAGTGTTTCTCTAAGGACTAATCCCATTTAAAAAATTTAGTACTAGAGTAATTTACATGTAAAAGACAGAAATTTCTTATGATTATCTTAAATGACGTAATACACTTTAAATTAGTCATTGATCACAAATTATAGACTAGTCAGCACCTAAAAAAAGAAAACCAACATGGCTCTTGCCCAAATTGTCTAAGAACTTGACCACAAAATGAAACATCTTTATGAAAGTGAAGAGCAAGTGGTACCCTTCTTGAAGATGATTTTTCATCAAAAATCCTCTATAGCATTTGCTAAAACACATCACTAGATTGTGATGTTGAATCAACACTCTCCAAGATTGGTTGCACAGATCCTCCAACTTTATGATTTCCATGATTAGTGTCTCATGGTACTTGTCAAAATCTGCTAGAATTGTCCACAATGCTATAATGGCATCAACCTCTCAACATCAATACATGTACTGGCATAAGTAAAAAAATCTAAAAATTAAAAAATCATTATATGATTTTAAAATAAAAGTTCAAAAGCGCATCAGAAGCACAAGTATAGGCAAACATTCACCAAAGGGTTCACTCTTACAAAATGTAAGAGTCACTTGAAGTGCAAGCGCACATTCAACAATGTAAGATAACTTATTTGCTGAAAAAATAGAGCAAAGCTGGCTTTTTCAAATTTTATTATAAAAAATGCTTCATCTCTTGTGTTGCTCTTGTTAATAAGAACTTAAATGTTTGTGTAGTGATACTCTCTAAACGTCACTCCATACCACAACACATTACCCTTGTCGTTAATTGCTTTTATTCTATTTTGAACATAAGCCCTTCAAGCTACTTTCTTGAGAAGAGGGATGAACAAGCTTCTTTATTTGCAACCAAGATCCTATATGAAAATAATTGCCTCAATTGTAAATACTTGCACTCTATATTTTTCTGAAAAATCTTTCTTGTTTAATAAAAAGCAAATTCTATTTTGAACTTGAATATCTCAACATTACATTAGAGTTATGTAAAATCTCCAACTTAGCCACAATTTTTTTGGCAACACCAATTAACAAATAGAACCACTTAGGTACAAGATGCATACAAGCTTCATCCTCCAAAGATAATTTTGTACAATCTCCAATTTGACTACTAAATTATTTGGCACTCGCAATCCACAAGCAAAAATAATTAAGCATGAAATGCACACTAACCACTAACTCTCAAAAATAGTTTTAAATAGTCTCCAAGTTGACCACAAAATTAAAGCATTTATGCACAAGACGCACACAAATCGCAAATCCACAACCTTTTAGAGATAGTTTTGTATAATCTTCAACTTAGCCACAAAATTCGTTGGCACTAGTAATCCACAAATGCAAACAAGTAAGCACAAAATGCGCACAAGCCACGTCCTTTTAGAGATGGTTCTCTACAGTCTTCAACTTGACCACTAAATTCTTCGGCATCAAAAAACAATAAACAATAACAAATAAGCACAAAATGTACACAAATCACTAACTCCCGGAGATAATTTTGTGCAGTCTCTAAACTAACTAAAGAATTCTTCAGCACCAGCTATTGACAAACAAGAATAAATAAGCACAAAATGCACATATATCACGACATCTCAAAGATAGTTCCATACAATCTCTAATGTGACCACAAAATTTTCTAGCTCCACCAATCGACAAACAAAAATAATGAGCACAAGATGCATACAAGCCACTAACTTTTGGAGATAGTTTTATACAATCTCCAAATTGATCATTGAATTCTTCAACATAATCTATCAACAAATAAGAATAAATGAGCACAAAATGCACACATGTCACAACCTCCCAAAGACAATTACAAATAATCTCTAACTTAGCCACGGGATTCTCAGGCACTAGCAATTGACAAACAAAAACCAACAAGCACATAATGCACACAAGCCACCAATTCTCAAAAATATAAAGAATGTTGAAAATGGCCTTTATCTTAATGTTTGAGCTTTGAATTTGCAACAAACTAAAGTGTCTCGCAAGTTCAATTAAATTAGTTTGCCAAACTTGGACAATGACTTGTAGCTCCTAAAATCATATAAGCACAACACCACAAGCGCGACAAAGGAACTATGAGTGAAAGAAGTGTTGTGTCACAAGCTTGACGCAAAACACAAGACGTTAAAGTGGTGTGGACCTTGCCTTCATTGGCGGACTAGTCTTACCACAAGTTGTATAAAAAAACAATGGTGACACATGCATTATGACACCCATCATAATATGTAATTAGTGCAATTTGATCCGTCATAATCAATAATTGTTGCAATTGCCATGCTTTACAAAGTAGCTAAATGCTCACTAACACATAAATAAACCCATCATAACCTCATTGCAAGTGCCAAAATGATATATAAAAGTTGCACCAAAGAGCTAGAACACACAAAAATAAGCCACAAAAATACACTTTGTGTCTCATGCAAAATAACCACAAATACTAGTTCTAATTTATACCCTCAACAAAACATTCTCTAGAAATTACACACTTGTTTTTCATAACAATTAACTCAAATACTTTAATCCTTAAACATGAAGGTGGTCATTGTGGCTGCTTGCTGAAGTGGTGTGGTTTGTGTGGCAAAGTGCCCACAAAATTTAATTTTACTCCCAAAAGTTGCATAAGCTAGCATGCAATGCCGCCCTCATCAAAATTGCAAGAAGGATAGCATGAGACATAACGTCTTCTCACAATCTGGATACCAAAAATATGAGTGCATTTCAATGAGGTCAAATTTTGCCTTCTATGATCATATCTCCATAATCGCTTTTAAGTAAAACAAATGAAAAAATGACTTTCTTGCATACCCTAGATTGTCTTTTTGTTATCCATTGGACAAAAAATGCCCACATTGGATTAAAAACACTCACAGCTAAAATCTGCTAAAAACTCAAATCCAAGACATTGATGTATAAATTTTACACTATTTTTAAAGAAGAGTTGGTATATTAAACATTGTGTTTAGGATACCTTAACAATTTGGTTGCCTTACCCTAGAAAGCTAACTCATGACTTATTGCTTAGCCACTTGGAGATGCATGCAACATTTAAATATTAGGACTTTACATGATTTACTACCTAGACTCTGCTAATTTATTTTTTAGCAACTTTGTTGTTTTTGCCAAGCCCTTTTAAGTACTATTTTTGCAATAATTATTGATAATTTTTTTTGTAGTAACAGTAAGTGTTTATATAATACTAGTATGATCTGTGTGTCCTATGGACACACTTTGGAAAATAATCCATTAAATGCTCAAACTTGTCTTCCCCGCAACAAAATAATTCTTACTTTTTATCAACCCAATCTAATTTCAAACTTCACGCTTGCAGTAAAATATTTGTCTTTGTTTAACAAACATTTCCTTGTATTAAAGCATTTTTTGTTTTGTACCTAGAGATTTTTACCCACACCGTAAAAGGAACATCATTGTTCTCTCACGCGTACAAATATTATTTATTTTGTACCTACACAAACTTTTTGCCCACATAGTAATCATTCACATAATTTTTATATATTTTTTGTTTTTTACCAAGCAATTTTTTTACACCTGCCATTTTTTACCCATACAACAATTTTTTTCAATAAGCAACTTTTTTTACCCATAAGTTTCCATTATGTTGCAACTAATGCAGACTAACAAACAGCCTGAACTATTACATATATGCATAAAAATATTATTTATTGTTTACCTACACAAGTATTTTACCCACATAGTAATCATTCATGTTATTTTTTAATATTTTTTGTTTATTACCCACACTTTTTTTTACACATGCCATTTTTTACTTACGCATTTGTTTACCCATGCAGCGGGTTTTTCATTTTTACCCTCAACTAATCTTTTTACCCATGCCAATTTTTACTTACGCATTTATTTACCCATGCACCGGGTTTTTCTTTTTTACCCTCAACTCATAGCTTGCTTGACCGACAGCGAGCTACCGAGTTTATAATAAAAAAAAAGCCTAGCATTTGTGGAGTGACACGTACCCCAGTTAGATGGACAGACAAACCATAAACCACGTTTATAACAAACTAACCCAGATCTATTATATATAGATGAAATGTCTAGAAATTAGTGTAGGAGCAAACTAAACGCAATATCCAGTGTACAATTTTTGCTAAATTTGGCTGCATCGTGGGCTCCATTTGCGAACACTTGGGAACATAGCTCGATTCAGTTGGATGTGTTCCCCACGAACGCTCTCTGGTGGGGAACAGGAGATGGATTCTGGGTAATCATAAGTGCCGGTTCCCTTGTACTCATGCCAGATCAACCGACCTTTTAAAGGCTTTTAAAGAGGATCCCATATTCAGTGAACTTCTCATCCATTCGCCCAGTTTGCAAGTTTGCAAGGGAACGCAAGTTATCCCAAGTGCTCTTCAATACAAACCAAGAGGAGAAACCCGAGTTTCTTTACGTGCAAAAAATCTTGTTTTGTCATGAGAAAATAGAGAACTATTTCTTTTGCATAGAGAGGTGCAAAAAAACTTCAAGCATCTCTTCCCATCATGGCATTAACAAAGAAAACATAATGCTAACAAAATCCTCGGGGAAAAGAAAAACTTTGAAACAATCGTGCAAAGTCACAATTCTTTGGTTGCAAAGAAAAGGATGATGAAATTTGTGTTTTGAGAAAAATGATTTTGGTGAGAAAGAATAGAGCTTTGGAACTCCTTGTTGTAAAAAGTCGGTGCATTCTTGTGAGAGGGAGCAGGGGGTCATGGCTTGAGGAGACACTACTACCCTACCCTCCCCGAAAAAGCTGAAGCAATGGGCACAAAGCTTGCGCCAATGATCCCATAGCCTTTTGTTGACTGCCACCAAAGTCTTGCCAAGTGATGAATCCTTGAAAGAATCTAAACGACCTATTCTAGCCTCAAGTATATTCCTTTTTTCAAATATAACTTTATCAATGTCTGGGGAGAACCATCAATTAGGGCCAATTAACACTAAGAGTCCAATTCATGAAAATCTTGGGATCATTTTAACCAAAATTTCAGTCCAGATGGCTTCAGAAATAATCTAATATGCACATTAACCCTTAAACGTTGGGTGGGTCGCTATGGCCTGCCTTGACTTTAGCTTCTACAGTATTTTTGCAACTGGGTACCAATAATATTGCTTCAAAAAGTTGCAAAAGTCAACAGTACATGCTGATTTTATGAAAATTGCAATAAGCGCAACTTGGGACCCAATAGAGTGATTCTGAATTTCCTCACAACTTGGGGTACCTAAAATTATGAGTGTATTTGATGAATTTTGTTTTTGCCTTCCATGATGCACTACGCATTTATGATCACTTTTGAAAAAAATCAAATCAAAATCAGTTTTTTTTTGGGATATAGAATCTTTCTTTGAAGCCAAAGGACGTTTTTTGTCTGTGCCGACGTTTCGGGGTTAAAATATGAGTATGAGTATAACAAGGGGCTAATTCTTTTGTGTGAATAGAACTTAATGCCAAAAGGTTGAGGCCACTAGAACAAATTTTGAAGAGTTTAGGAGGAAACGAATAAAATAAGAGACTAAGGAGAGACATTGATATTTTTATTCTATCCTACAATGTTGAATATCTCAAAAGAATAATCTTCATTCAAATAATCGTATTTCAATAAAATTTGGCAATAGTCCTAGGACGCCTAGGTTTTCAAAAATTGCGCAAACACCCTTGGACCTTAGTTTTCAAGCATTTTTTTTTGTTATGCATGCTACTTCCTTCATGACAAATGTTAAAACAAGGAGTGCAATAGAATGGAAAAGAAGCAACATATAGCCATACACACAAGGAAGAAAGACTTGACATGCATAATAGAACAAACGCCTGCAAATTAGGTTGTTTGTGCAATTCCTGAAAAACCAAGGGTATCTATACAAATATGGCAAACTTCAGGGATATTCATACAGATTTCCCCTTACTTTAACCCTGAAGGGCCTTTGGGAGCTGAGTTACAAGACTGTGTCTTTTTAAAATACCCTCGCAATTGAACTGCTGAACAACGCGTTTTGCCAAATCAATATACGGTGGACATATGGCCACATAGGGCGTTTGGGACGTTTAAGGGTTAAACCTTAAATTTACGAGGGGTGAATAGTTCTTCATGTATCTCAGCTGAAGAATTTTGACAAAGGAATATGCCCCCATGTCATGCGCTATGACACCCGCGATATATGAAGTTCATTCTTTAACTATAGTATAATTTTATTTTAAGCTACACAAAAATCCACTATCTGGTTCACAGAATTACGGTGTAGTAACCGAGTACACCGGATTTTCAGTCCTAAATTTAGATATGTGGTCCCAGCACAAAACACCACCTCAAAAGTCATTCTGGTACTGTAGCTGGAGATTCTTCTAAAGAGAGAATCTCCAGCATTGCAAGAAAACTTCACACACAACACAAAACAAACAAAAATAAATACTAAAAGATAAATAAAACATAGATAATGGATTTAGAGCTTACATAAAATAGTGAGAATAGGTTGCCTTAATAATTAGGTTGCTTTATCCTATAAATTTATTTCATGACTACTGATTTGGTCACTTGGAGGCATATGTAACTTTCTAAATGTTAGGATTTCACATGGTTCACAACTTGAACGCAACTAGTTTGTTTTTTCTCAACTTCATTGTTGTTGCTAGGTCTTTCAAAAAAATCTTAGTGTAGTAATTACCAACAAAAATTTATATAATATTAATAAGTATTTATATGGTGTAAGATGTCAAAAAAACTAGAGTGGAGCCACCTATTCTCACTGTATAATGTCCACTAACTACTGTATTTAGGTTGCTCCATACCAATTTCTCAACATCTTACAGTATATACATATGTATGAATACCACAAAAAAATTCATCATCAATTATAGCAATATAAATGTCGTAACCCCTAAAAGCCCATTGTCCCTACATGGGACAAATTATATTTTGGGCAGCTCGTTACAAGTGGAATTCTCATCTTCTTTCTTTGAACTTTTCACACATAATGTACCCAAGGAGTAACTTTAAGGTCCAACAATTCTCATAACTTTTGACTACATACGGTTCAAAAGTTATTGCATGATATGCTGTTTTTTTAAAACTTTGAGCAGCCTATGCAGCTCAAAAACTTAAAAAAAATACATATTTGTTTGTTTTTTTTTTGAATTGATTCCTTAGAC
Source organism: Ulota crispa (assembly GCA_963920765.1). NCBI lineage: Eukaryota > Viridiplantae > Streptophyta > Bryopsida > Orthotrichales > Orthotrichaceae > Ulota > Ulota crispa. The sequence goes on along the minus strand of OY987251.1, from coordinate 6,275,367 downwards.
TTCTATGTATGTGGGAAGCTTTGAATCATTATATTTCAATAAATGAGATGAAAGTTATGAGAAGTTTTAGTTTGCGGGTAGGTATGGAGTCTCTCAAAACCATACCTACCTGTAAACTAAAACTTCTCATAACTTTCATCTCATTAATTGAAATCAAACGATTCAAAGCTTCCCACATACATGTAAGTTTAAAGAATCAATTTCAAAAAAATTCAAAAAAATGTAATTAAAAAAAATTAAGCTACCTAAGTTGCCCGGAGTTCAAGAATAACAACATATCATGCAATAACTTTTGAACCATGTAGTCAAAAGTCATGAAAATTGTTGGAGCTTAACCCCTAAATGCCTAAGAGTGCTTTCTTGTTTTTGAAAGGCAATTTTTAAGTTTTTGAATAGTCTTTGTAAGATTATTAAATATCAAAACAAAATTGTAACGGTTGAATCTTGAACTTCAAGGCTTCTAGATGGCGCTACCCAAAAATAATCCAAAATGGCCACGTGGATTTTAAGATATTTGTAATTGAATGTGGATGAGTATAGAAGTTTTTGCTTTTTTTGGAGTTGCCCAAAACTTCTAGTGCAAATTGGGCAAACTATTGGATATAAAATTGGGAAACAACCACCTAGGATGCTTAAGTGTTTATTGTTGTTACTTCAAAACTAATGGCCCCCCTTCCAAGTCCATGATCAAAGGTTCACAAATGAGCTTGCAATGCAATTGTCAAAGCGCAATTGTCTAATACAAAGAAATTTCAAAGTTTCAATTATTGATAATAAATCATTATGAATGAAAGAAAATCCAATGGTGAATGAATTCTAATTTTTATAATAAAGGCATTCCAAGTGAAATTAGTCCAAAAGCATTTTTAGATTTTATTCAGTGTCAAAATTTTAGTAAAAAGGCCCTTACAACCCACAAGAGTGCCCATGGGAAATCTCCACCTTTTGCTCAACTCAATGCTTGTCTTTTCAATGTGGCAACTTCTCATAGGCTTTGTGACACTATATTTGACACTATGAATTCATGACAATTTTCATGACACTATTCACAAAATGTGTGCTTGCGATTAACCTTCCACCAAAATCAATTGGAATAAGATATGGAGGAAGTTAAATTTGAACAATACAGCTAACTTTAGCACGCAACTTTTCCATAAAAAAAACATGAAAACAATAAAATATGTGCATGCAACAGGGTTTCAAAATTTCTTGAAGTTTTTGAACACCAAAATTTGGTGCCTTGGGCATTTTGGGGTTAAAGCCACTCCTTGTGCACATCATGTGTGAAAGTTTCAAAGAAAAAGATGAAACATCCACTTGTAGCGAGCTGCCCAAAATTGCTATGTTGTCAAAAAACAGTGCTTGAATCTTTAGAGGTTAAAGAGTATGACAACAACAACAAAACTTCAAAGATACTCCGTACAAACTAAAGACATCTACATTGTAAACTATGTCAAATCTTAGTATAGAGTTACATGAGCCTCTAAGTGGACAAGTAATAAGTAATGAACTAATGATGTAACTTTTTAGAGGAAGGCAACCTAAATGAAATATTTATATTTATATTTAGTATGGATCATTGGTTGACTTTGGGCTGCGAGGGGAGGAGGAGACTTTGCATCAAGGAAAAGGAAGCGAAGCTCTCCTTGCTATTTAGGATGGAAAAGCTTAGATTCGTTGGTTAAAAGTAAAAGATCTGCCTCCCTTCTTTAGAAGTTGGTCAAGTTTATCACCCTTGGGATGGCACAAAAGAGAAAACCACGGTCTTTGAATCCAATGAAGATTTCAAAATCCTCAAATCACCTATCTAATCTCCGGGTAGTGAATTCCTGTAAGAAGGGAATACTATACCATAAGCGGGGATCTCTAAGGCATGAGTTACGTGAGCTTAGATTTTTTTTGGTCAAAATACTAAAATTTACCTATAATCGGGTTCATAGGGACCTATAATTGTGCCTTGTAAATTTTCATCTCTTAAAAAACTTGTTGCTTTTTTAGTTTTTTTCATTAATTTTGAGCTCAAAACAAGTTCCCGCTCTCAAATAATCTTGACTCATTACTCATATCTTACCATTTTATGCTCACAAAATAGCGTCATCCACCTAAAACCTTGTGTTGTCCCAAAATTTCATGTTTTTCTACACAATTGTAAAATCATTTTTGTATCACCAAGGCCCACAATTGGCCCCTCAAATACATATGTAAAGTAGACCAAACGATCATTTAACCTCTAAAGGACCAAGCAACCCTTTGTGACCAGTACAATAGGGTGTTTTTCTTGTATTTGCAGTGCATCCACACTCCTTTATTACATTTGAGATCAACAAAAAAGTTAGAATATAGATCAATGTTATTCTAACAAGGTAGTCAAGATCCCAAATTAATTTTTGTTGTTTGTAGCAAATACTAGTTAAATAGCACCATACATAGTATGTATTATAGTAACTCGGTCCATTAAGTGTTAATATCTTGGCAAATTTTAAACTAATTCTTACCTCAAAAGGCCTTTGACTACCATTACACTAAGAATTTTGCGAGAAAACATTTGACGAAATTGCTAGATCTCTTGAACAAAATCCAATTTGCCAAATTTTGGATGAAAGTACCTTATAGTAGTAGTTTTTTGGATGAAATTCTATTTATCACTCATTCTTTCCAATTTTAGTCAAATTCCTCTACAAGAAAAACTATTATATTGACAAGTCCAAATTGACTAAATGTTTCCTAATTGTCCAAAAAATGTCCAAACTTACAAGAAAATGTTTGAATTGACACGTCCAAATTGACAAAAAATGTCCAAATTGACATTCTTTCCTTGTAGTGTTTTCCTTACTTGCGTGCATTTTGGGGTGCGGGTCGCTCTACCCTGGCAAAAATAAAAAGAAGGGAGACACCTCCCAGTTGCTAGGAAGACACCCCTATAGCCCAACTTATTAAATTTGAGATTATTTTTTATGTCAAAATAGGAAACAAAATCAAAATAGTATTTTAGCGCACATTTGCACATGCAAGCGTTGCAAACGTACAAAAAATATGTCTCATTTGTGACATGATCTAAAGTTAAACTTACAAACAAAAGGAATGACTAGTTTTAACTCTTGACCATGTCACAAATGAGACATATTTGTTATATGTTTGCAACGCCTGCAATACTTGAATATTGTTTTGATTTTATTTCTTATTTTGACGTAACAATAATCTCAAATTTAATAAGTTGGGGCTATAAGAGCATCTCCGCCAATCCGGGGAATGGCTGACTCCACATGGCTGTTTGCCCAGGCTCAGGGAGGCGATTTTGCCCGGGTCAATGTTCTAATCTTCACCGATGCTACGCTTGACATGGACTTTTGTAATCTAGATTCAGTATCTTTATGCCACTCATGCACTGTGCTTGGGAGAGCTCATCCGGAGTTTAAGAATGTGGGGGGCTTGAGACTAGATTGGAGACGGGGACGTTGAGCTCAAAGAATTGATTGTGAGGAACTTTTGAGTCACAACTCAAAAATAGTCTGTGATTTGCAAAGTGGAGCAAAATTTCAGCGTGCTAGAAGTAAATCCATACCTGGGAGCTCCCCTTCCCCAGGCTCTTGCTTAGCGAGGCCGCTGATGCAAATCATTGGAACGAGGCACTAGTGGAGATCTGAAAACCTGAAAACCAAAAATCTAGTAATGTCTTGCTATCCCACTGGCCGGAGTCAACCGGTAGAGATGCTCTAAGGGTATCTCCCTTGGTACATGCACATGGAAGCATAAATTGAGTATCTGGTACCTATTGCGGATTTAGTGGACCACCTTTTGGGAGCGCAGGCCCGTACGTGGAAGAGGTTACACTCACGTACGGGACCCCTTCCAAACCAAAATTTGGCTGTGGGTAATCGAGGCGAGGGGGGTAGGCAAAAAGTGGCCGCAATGCCGAACCATTTTACAGGTGCATGTGCATGGGCCACCTAGCACCTAGGAGCAATGTTTTTTTTTGGGGCAATTTAAGGCCCAATTGCCTAAAAAAAAGCTAGCTTGGCAAACTTATAGGAAAAAAAGGGGGAGAAAAATTCAAAAAATGCCAGATGGCAATAATGAAAATTGCATTGCAGCCAAGGCTTTCATAAAATTCTTATCAAATTGAAAATTGATGTCATCATTTTAAAATTATTTGAGCATTTTAATTTTTTTTGAGGTGTTGCCTAATCCAATTCAATATAATACTTAAGTAATGGCAATGGTTATTTGGATGTTTTCAAAAAATGACCAATGAATATTTCTTACCTACAAAAAAAATCCCATGATGCTTCAAAAATCCATGCATTGGGGCCACCTTTAGCTCCAACCAAAATAGGGTTGGAGTCAGCAAGCTACAAACCATTTTCAAAAAATGCCACCCAAGCATTGGTGAGAAACCAAAAAAAAAAAGAACCATGCCTAGGGTGTCTCATAACATTCAATAGCACTCAACAAGCTTGCTCTCCCTCCAACTGAAGAGTGTGGAATATTCCACACCCATCAGTAGCTAAGAGGACACTTGGCTGAATTTGTCAGAGAGTTTATGAAAGAGATGCTCAATTTAGTGCATATACGTCAATGTGGGGGCCAGCCATGTTAGAAAAATAAAATAAAAAACAAAATAAAAATAAAATAAAAAACAAAATAAAAATAAAATAAAAATAAAAATAAAATTAAAAAAACTTTTGTGTGTGTGTGTGTCAGGATGAAGTTTGTGGATGACATCTGAAGAGAGGGAAAGGCAGCCTCTCCTCAGGCTACTGAATGTTATGCTCCCTAGTCTGCAGCGTTTAATTTTTTGGCGAAATTTCGCCTAAATCTTACCTCATAACTAAGATGGCAAGTACTACATGAAGAAATTTTAGTGAGAAATTGAATAAAATCGTCACATCCCTACTTCAGGTGAAACCTAGTTCGCCATATATTGGATAAAAGTAGCTTATATTAGTAGTTTTTTGAATGAACTTATGATGATCGTTCATTTGACCCAATTTTAACTAAGTTTTCCTCACCTGCTTGCATTCTGGGGTGCGGGTCGCTGTACCTTGACAAAATCAAAAATTAAACCCTGCTAGTCTGTCCCAAAAATAAAACCCTGGACCAAACCCCTCAAAGTTTACGATTCACCTTGTTATTTGTTTGTTACATTCCCATTGGCTAAAACTGCCGGTTCTCCTCCGGAACATTGATTTTGGAACGCAAGCCAGTAACCGACCACTGACGACCAACAAGGCCAGTTCAGTTTTCCATGGCCAGGCAGACTACCAGTATCGCACACTCGCACCACGCCCGCCACGACAGCACACACCAGCCCCCCCCCCCCCCCCCCCCACTTGCGAACCCGGTCTCCGTCTCCCAACAGAACGGAGCACAAACTGCACATGATTGTCGGAGTCTAAGTAGGCTCTAAATTTGCACGCCGAACTGCACTTCTCTCCCGAGTCCAGCGCCGCCCCCGCAACACTCGCACAGCGCACTCCCTTTGACTCGCAACAACGACGACGCGCTTGCCTTTTCGCCAATCTCCTCTCGCGATCGTCGTGACCGTCACCGCGACAGCAACCTTGACATGTTCGCATCGCTACTGCTACCGCTACTGCCACTGCCGCTGCTACTAGCACTGCTACAACTGCGACGAACTGGTATGTGAAGATTGAGCCTGGCGAGGAGGAGCAGCAGCCCTGGCCTCGGGAGTTGTGACTGGTCACCAAGCAGCTGATAATTGCTTGCAGTTACTTGGAGTGCGGGCTTTGTTGCTAACTTGGTGCAGACTGCTTTCTCCATGACCCTGACCTGCAATGCGCTGCTTCGAAGCGGGCCAAGCGTAACTTTGTGAGTCAATCGCTTTGTTTGGCATTGGTGAATTGATAGCAAGGATAGGCTTTGTGTATAATTCGTGATTGAGTTGACAGTTTTTGTGTGAAGAGGTTTTGCGAAGGTTTTGCGATGGTTTTGCGAAAGTTGGTATTGGTAGAGGCTCGCTGGCTCGCTTGATCGATCGATGGAGTTTTGGGAGCTTGTGGTGTGCTGTTTGAAGCTCCTTGACCAGAGTTATTGATTTGTAAGCTTTGATGGGTTTGATTGCTTGGGTTAGGTGGTTTTACGTCTCAACTTGACCTGTTTGTTGATATCGTTGTCGTTGTGGTGGTGGAAGCTCGTTGATGGAATTTTGAGAACTTAGGACCGCTTGTGGTAAGGATTGTGGTGAGGGTTGTGGTAAGAGCATCCGCACGCATACAAGCCCTCAATAGCACTCGGTGTGGCCATGCTCTGCTTAGTGCGCCTCTCACCTCAGACGCGCCAACGCCGTAGGCAAGCTTGCAGTGCGAGCTCAATTGTTTCTCAAAATATTTGAATGTTCAGGGTTTGATGAATTATTATCGCGCTCAAATCTTGAACAATTGAAACTTGTTGATTGGTACAGAGACACAAGAAGAGGCCCACTGATTGAAAGAAACTCAACACCTGTCCGTCCTCTGTGAAATATGCTCTAAGTACTTGCTTGTACGTGCTTGACGAGAGGCACCAGAGATTTGAGCAAGTCTGTGGTTGTGGATGCACCTTGGACACTTGCTTTCAAGAGCTCCAAGTTACGTGCAAGGGTGCGGATGCTTTAAGGATTGTGGTGAGGATTGTGATTTTAGGAAGGGACCATTGGAGATATGAGCGAGCTCGTGGCCATGAATGAATGCACCTTGGACACCTGCTTTTGAGAGCTCTAGGTTGCGTGCAAGGGTGCGGATGCTCTAGCACTAAAGAAGATTGTGGTGAGGATTGTGCTGTTTTGGGAGTTTGACGATAGGTTCTGTTTGGTGGAGGGGGACAGTGGGTGCAACTGTAAGAGTACGACGTACAGTTTAGTTGGGACGTGACAGTGATCGATATACACTACACCATGGCTCGATGGTTGGCAGTGGCGAGCGTGGCGCACCACGGATCCGGAGTGCAAGCCACACCGCACTTGGTGGCGATGATGGCGTCAGTTGTGTTGATGTTTGTGTGCGTGACGAAGCTGGTGGGGCTGTGCGCCGCGCACGGCAACCCGCAAGTGCTCAACCGCGAGTCCGAGCCCGAAGGCGAACTCGCGGCGGAGGCAGCCGCCGCGGCGGCTCTGGCGTCGTCCCGGAAGCTGAGCTACTGCTTCAGCCCCGCCGCCATCCAGGCCAAGCTGAGCTCGTTTCGAAACTCGTCATTTCGTAACCACGGCAGCTTTCGGAAATCGTCGTTTCGCAGCAGCAGTAACGGCAGCTTTCGACTCGACTGCGCTTCACAGGTGCGCTCTCTTCTCTCTTCTCTCTCTCTCAATCTCTTTCTCTCCGTTTTTCTCTACCTGCTGCAAACGCTTGGCACCATGCCCTCCAACTTCCCTACTAAGGTAGGAGGTTCTAATTGTATTTGGGTTTTAATTGCGTTCATTGTCTAGGAACAAGTGGCATGTTTTTTCAAATATTTATTACTGTTATTGATGAGTTAGGTAGGCGTAACAAGTTAGGTTAACTTTTTAAGTTTACCTAACTCATTAATAATAGTAATAGATATTTGAAGGAACATGTCAACCGTTCCTAAACTCAATTACAACCCCAAGCAGAATTCCAGCCTCCTACCTTACCGCAAACGCTTGGCACCATGTCCTTCAACTTCCTTGCTACTAGATTGTTGCCCCACACCAAATTCTGATGGCCATTTTACTCCAAAACTCTTAGTTTTATTATACACTATTTGTTGCATTAAGCCGAGGATTACATTCACATTCACAACAGTGGATATCTTGGTCGGTCCTCTTTAAAGAGCTAGAAGAGATTTTTTTGATGGATACCCCTAAAGTTTGCAATATAATTCCTATACATGTTGGAAAATTTGATGGATACCTTTGAAGATTGTAATTTTGTATAGATGCTCTTGGTTTTTCAGAAATTGCAAAAATACCCTTAGATTGTAATTTTCAGGCATTTATTTTGTTGTGTACGTCAACTCCCTTTCCCTTTGTGCGTAAGTTGTTTCTTTTTTGTTCTATTACACTATGTTTCAACTAGTGGTCATGAAAGAGGTGATGTGCACAACAAAACAAACACCTCAAAATTATGGTTTGAGAATATTTATGCAGTTTCTGAAAAACCAGTGACATTTATACAAATATTGCAAAATGTAGGGATATCCATCAAATTTTCTCAAAAACAAACCCCAGTATTCTTTAACCCGTAAAGGATCATGGGATGATTTTCATCCCGCTGCGTACACGGGGGGCTGTGTATTCACGGTGACCCCAGCCTTTAACGGTTAAAGTAGTCAAGGATTGTGGAAAATAACCTGGGACTCCTTTTTCCAATGGATGGACTACATTGAGGTTGCTTTTTGCTTTTTTTTTTTCCTTGGTTTTTCTTGAGTGAAAGTGGTTAATATTCCGCAAACATCATTTCGGTGTTGAGTAAACAAGATTTTTTCCTTGTCATAAATGTTTGCATCACAGTCCCAATTCATTCTTCATAACTAAAGCTTTTTTTTCGTTCACCAAATTATAGTTGTCAACAGTACATTGGATAATAAATTGAAGAACCAGCTCATAGTGTTCCAAACCCATAGTGGTTCAAATATGTCAAATTTTTTGTGCCAATTTGTCTCCATTTCGCCAGAGCAAAAATGCCCTGCTCATAACCCCAAGGGAATTCTGGCTATGGCGCTGTTGCTGTGCAGGTGGACGTGGTGGACGCGCTTCGGCCAGTGGAGACCAGCGAGGAGCCCGAGGAACCCGCCGCGGGGCAGGCAGTGTGGCAGCGAGCCATTCTGCGCGGCGAGCGGTGCGCTCCTCTCGAATTCTCGGGGCTGATTCTGTACGACGAGAAAGGCAACCACTTGCCCTTACGCAATGGCGCTCCCCCTCGACCCATCCTGTCCCCGAGTTCCCATCCGAGTTCACGTCCTTACCGCAGTACTACTGTCACCAAATAACCAACCCTCCTGCATATCCACGCACATGAACTCTCACTTGCAAAGCTTGCAACAACAACTCTTGCGAGAAACCAGAACAGAGAATTCTGACTTGTCAAACTGCTACGGGACCACATGCACTGATCGATACGAGGCTATGGTGGACCGTGCGAACTGAGAAAAGAGAGGACGAGCTAGAAGTAACGGCAAACGGAGCGTGTATACATCTAGATCTGTACCATGCTTTGCAATTGTTCTACCGGAATGGTGCAACGGAGCTCAGTTGAACATTGGCGATGGACGAGAATCAGTCTGAGACAGGTCTTCTGCGATATCGACGTGGGAATATTTTTCTCATTCTCGCCAACTTCCTTGCGAGCAGGTTCTTGCTTAGCTTTGTGGGAGCCGTAATGGAGATTGGATCCGGGGATTGCGTCTACTGACATGCGGTAGTGTCGGTGATGTGGAGGATTTTTTGGGCGGAGAGGACGAGGTTCGAGGGTGGAATGCGTGAATTTAAGAGAGGAGAGCGTGTGTTTGTAGACAGGAGTGGGTTTGTTTTTGTTAGTTTGTTTAATTGTTTCGATTTGTACAACATTTGCGCAGGTCTTGCTGCCTGCTTCTTCTTTTTCTTCTTTCAACCTTTTTGCAATTAGGCTCAATCTGTACACTGTAACCATGTACAATTGTTTGGCATTGGCTGGAGTTTTTGATGTGTTGAATTCCTGCTTGATATCACGCACCGTCTCTTTGATGGTCTCTTGCCCAGGGCACATGACACACATGACACGAAAATCTTCCGCCACCCGCCTTCCGCCTGGCCAGGAGGCCTGGCTTGATTGGAACTTTACAATGGGTGGGCGTGGTTGGGCATGGAGTTGCGCACATGAACCTTACTCCCCCAATGTCAGACTTTGTAGAGGTTATTCACTGTAGCAACTTGGAAGGGGAGCAAAAATCCAAAAATAGTGGAAGATTGCAATCCACCACTCCATGCCACGCATGGCGGAGCTCAATTCTGCCGGGACAAAAACCGCCACCTTGTCAGCATAAATCGCCAAAGAATGCCAGCATACGCCAGTTCTTTGTGTCATGTGCATCTGGCATCTGACATTCTGTAGAGAACCAAGGTTATCCTACAAAGCACCCCTAACATGAAAGGTTTGTAGCGGAGTGAAACGATGAGCCATGAGCGGTGTGCGAAGATTTTGTGATGTTACCAACCTGTGTGTTGACCCGTAATATGGAATATTTCGCAAGCACCTATACCCTCATTATTGATATGCAGTGTAGTCCAGGATCGATCGCTTGGTATACTGCACATACGTCTTTTTGGGTCAGATTTTTTTACAAACAAGATAAAAGTAAGAATCTGCCTCTATTTTGTAGTTGGTCAGTTTTATCTCTTCCCATAGTTCCAGACTAAAATAGGGTCTCTGAATCCAGATATGAAATCAACATTTTCAAATTCAATCTCCTGGTGGTAAATTGAAAAACTCTTATGGTGAAAAATCAGAGCTTTTCCGCCCTGGCCCCGCAAACAAAAATATGCAATAGATATCAAGCCAAGATTGACATGATCGTAACTAAGGTTTTTTCTTTAAGGGAAAAGGGCCAAGAACATTCTCTCGTAGACAAAAGTCTAATGCTACTGCTGCAGTTACGAAGATAAGCACACTCTCCCCGGTAACTAAGCTTGCCTTCAGGATACTGTCAATGCCCGTTTCTGGAAATCCAGCAAGAGCTTCTGTAGCATATCCAGCACCTGTGCAGACCATTGATAACATATTTAGACTGAGCATCAACAATGATCTCGTACAAATTTCTCAAATAATTGGAAGAAAAATTTCAAAATTTCGTTTGACTTCAGTTACCAAGGATCTCACCCCTAGAACCTGTCATATTGATTACAGCTAGGACTGGGATTGGATATACACTTAGACAGGTTGTTCATTAATGAAGGTTAATCTTGATACAATAATACATTCTTCATTTGCTCAATCTGGGCACCAATTATTCAATGATCAATCACGGAGGTTTATTCACAATTTGAGACCAAGAAGTTGCTATATGTTTATAGACAGGTTCTATTGTATTTGTGTATCAAAGGCTTTAAGCTCATTAAGAAATAAAGTGTCTGCCAAAAAGACAGTTTGATTTCATAATGAAGGACATCTGTCATCATGCAAAACCAAAGTTCTCCAGAAGTTGTGCGATAGTGAACACATTTATGCTACAGCGAACAAGGAGTCTTGAGAGCCAAATGACTATGAAACTTCATGACATGAAGATGAAAAGCGTTCTCTCACCTCTGACTAAACCAAATGCAGCGGCAACTCCGGATTTGAGCTGCAAATTTCCCAGGTCTCGACGAATAGCATATCGGTAGGTCACACCGAACAAGGCACAGCTGACCAAAATACCGACTTGGCTTAAAAGAGCCCCCACAGTCAAGCCTCCATAAACGGCGATTGTGAAGGGAAGGCTGGCAAAAGTGCCAGCAATTGCAGAGACAGCTGCTGCCTGCATCACAAGAAGGTTCACCTATCAACCCACTGCAACTTTAAAGTATAATACTTTTCTAGAGAAGCTGTCAATGGTTTGGTTTGTTTGTACATGCTAATCACTTGCAAAAACTGACAAAACTTTCGTTCATTCATAACAACTGTGAAGTAGACATGGATCTACCAAATCTCGATGATTCCTCTTGGAAATCAATCACAATTCTAAAATAGGATTTGAAGCTGATGAGGCCGAGGAGGAGCATTAGAACCCTTCTCAATTGTACTTAAAAGCCAGTACAGAACACAATTTAAAAAATATGCAATCAATGAGATTCAAAAACACAAACTTATCCTCAGGATCAAAATGCAATGATGCATTTTGAAGTTTAAAATTTTGACTTCTATGATCTTATACCACACTTGAATCACTGGTTAAAATTTGAGGGCAGGACAACGTAGCAGATGTTCATGATCCTACGTTTGAGTTTAGTAAATTAGGTGTAAAAAAAATAGTCGAAGGGTTGGATTTGGTTGTAAGATAAATTCTGCTCACATTGCTAATATGTCCAATAATGGCAATCAAGGCCACCGAACATTATTTGCAAGTTAGTACCTAATTTATCGCTGAATAAGTACTAAATTATACATAAGTTTTAATAAACATGTCTACATTGCCAATGTTTAGTTCATAAATAAACTTTGTTGGTAAGAACATGTGGTTCACAATTCATATTTAATGCACAAAACTCACCTTGCCAGACTCAATTCGCTCGGCATCTTCGTCAATATCCGATGCCTCCCATTTGCCAGAGAGCTCAGCGGCACTGTTACCAGCACGAGCCATAACCAAGGCAAGCTCAGCAGCCCTCACCTCTGATTCGGCCTTCAGAACCTCCTCTTCTATCTCTGAAACCTTCAAAGATGAACACTGCTTAGAACCTTGACATTCGACCAATGCATTGAACTTACCTTCCTCTAGATCTGAACGTTAAATAACTTTTCTGATAGCAATCCTAGAAACTCTGACAGCTTGTGCACCTGACATGTTTCAACAACGGATTCCAGTAATATCTTTGTCATGTGTTACTAAGAGTCACTTTAGATTGCAAACAAAGAAACATACTTCAAACTCAAACCAATATCATATGCAACTAAGATTGAAAGAACAAATTTAAACATATCCATTGTAAGTTTTTGACATCTTACAATGCATTTGAGGGAATAAGAATTCCATCCACGTCAAAGAGGTACAATGTTTATTTTAGTTAATGTTGTGCATGATTTGATGAAACACCAAATTAACTCTTCAATAAATAAACAGCTTTTCAATGGATAGAGAAAGTGACTTCATTCTTATTAAATTCTCCATACCGTCAAGAAGCTCTTCAATGAATATTCTCTCAAACAATTAAGGAGCAAGCAACAAGTAGTCAATACAAGACTCAAAGCTCAATACATGAAGTTGATCGAAACTGCTCCCAATGCTGCACAGGACTACAAAACAATGTATCACACACTAAGTAGATAGAATAAGCAGTGTAGCTTGAAATCTTGCTGATGCCATATATGAGTCACGTAAACCTCACCTCTTCATCCTTATACTTTTTACTTGACCACAATAAAGCCAACATTGAACAAAATAAGGAATTTAAAAATAATAATAAAAGTGCAGAATATTTTTTGTCAATCTCAAGCTTGTTGCTTCAACCTGCGTACTCTGCTGCAACCCGAACTTAAACATCATAATTTCTTGAGTGCCACAATAAATCCAGCAACATGGCAAGCACTCGACTTCAAGTTTTACACCCTAGAGAACTCATCGTTTTGAACCTTATAAACATCCAGATCGCCTTCAGAGAAGACAGCATTGAAGTTAATGAATTTTACCGCACAATCAGCGACTCCCTGATCAGCATCCAAGCGCTGAAGGAACGATTGCAACTCCTCCGTTTTCTTCTCCCGACGATTCAACTCTTCCAGCTCTCTCTTCTTCTCTGAGACATGCTTCGTAGCATCAGCCAAATCTTTCATCAACGCCTGTCGAGCAAAATGGCTGTTATTAGCAAGAACTCAAACCTTTTCCTCCTTCATCATCGCAACCTTAATCCGTAGCAACTCTCTCTTAAAGAACTTATAGTTTCATTTGCCAAAAAGCTTAGAAGATCAAGAATTTCTAGCTATAAAACGATCGATTCGATTGTAAAATTTAAATACAGGTAAGGCTTCTTGAGAAAACCTAAATGTAAACAGCCGTATCACGAACCTTAGACTCGTCACTTTCCAAGGCTTTCCGAAACTAAATGGCTGTTACCGTATTAACAAGAATCCAAACCTTCTTCTCCTTCATCATCGCAACCTTAATCCCTAACAACTCCCTCAAAGAATTCGTAATTTCGTTTGCCATAAAGCCTAGAAGACTTCTATCAATAAAACGATCGATTTAATTGTAAAATTTAAATGCAGATAAAGTTTCTTGAGAAAAGCTAAATGTAAACGGCCATATCACGAACCTCAGACTCGTCACCCTCCAAGGCTTTCCGAAACTAAATGGCTGTTATTAGCAAGAATTCAAACCTTTTCTCCTTCACCATTGCAACCTTAATCTCTAGCAACTCTCTCTTAGAGAATTTAGAGTTTCATTTGCCATAAAGCCTAGAAGATCAAAGACTTTCCAGCTATAAAACGATCGATTCTATTGTAAAATTTAAGTTCAGATAAGGCTTCTTAAGAAAATGTAAACGGCCGTATCACGTACCTTAGATTCGTCACTTTCCAGGGCTTTCCGAAACTCCGCCTCCAAATCCAGTGGATTAGGAACGCCCTCCTTCCTCCCGTCCGCATCTCCATCTTCGGCCTTGCATGCCCACGCGTGCTTCCCCGAATTCCTTCTCCCTCGGCCATGGCCAAAACAGGTCTCCCTTGCACCTGCCTGCACTGATTTTCTTCCTGTGAGAGCGAGTCTCAGCTTGCTTGCTGGTAATAGCGAGAATACGGCCATGGCAGCCATGGTGAGCAAGGTTTCACAGTAAGCAATCCAATGCAAACGAGGCCCTTCAAGCCATCGCAGCAACTTGGCGCGGCGCGTAAACGGAGTAGTCACACGGATTTGGGTCCCATGGATTTGGGTCCCACTTCATCCATCCGTATGCCGGAGCCTGATACCGAGTCGACGAGAGACCGACGAATGGATGAAGAGATATAATTTGATGAAATATGTTCACGTTTGGATGAAACACTGCACAAAGTTGAAACTTGTGCATATTTGATGAAAGGAATTGTTATGTTTACACCCGGTGTTTGTTATATGTACACGGGGTAAATTTTAGATATATATCATCAATAAGTTGAATTTGGAAAATTTGAATTCACATTTGGGTAGAGAAATTGATTTAAGGTAATAAAATTCATAACCATCACTGTACCCATAACTACCATTTTTAAAATCTTGGAAAATCTGTGGAAGTGCATAGATGAAATTACAAGGATGTACAATATGTGAACATGAAACTTTAGTGTTGGTATTAGGTGCAATTGCAGTTGGCTCTTTAACAATTCACAACTTATTCTCATAGTATCCAAATAATACATTTGAAAGTACAAACTTTCATTTTTCTCTTGTTAATAGGATTCTATAATTTGCTAGATGTTTATCAATAATCATCATGTTCAAAACCATTAATTTGTTGGTTATGGGTACTGCTAGATTAATTTAAAACCACAAAAGAGGATACAATTGAACAACGCCTAGTAGAAAAGCTTGGTCATGGAACAAATTATTACTTTTAGCCTTATTTGTAAGAAAAACTAAGCTTTTCTACTAGATTTTGTTCTATTGTATTCTCTTTTGTAGTTCTAAACTGAATTAAGGTTTCTAAATCCAAATGTAAATTCAAAATTTTCAAATTCAATTTATTGATGGTAAATATCTAAATATTTACCCACCTGTGTACACATAACAAACACCTGATGTAAGTATCAATTCACTTGATAAAATTTCCGTTTTAAATTCAGTTACGTTGTGGATTTTGATGGTTTTTGTAAATTTCAATTAAATGATAAACAAATACACACTAATTGTAATTGGCTATTGGATGTAGTTGGTATACGTTCAATCATGGATTGGTTCATCTAGTTGTCTAATTATACATCCAAATGCCACTGAAGCCCAACTAGTGTGTTCAAGATTTTTATAGTCAAACATCACTCCTCCTTTACTGTCATATTCAACCAAACATGATCAACCTAAAATCCAAAAAAAAAAAATTTAAAAAGAGAAAGTTTGAAGATATATGCAAAATATTGAGAGATCTCTCCATGTTTTGCATATTTTAGAGGGTCTAAAATCAATTAAATATGTCAAATGTATATTTTTTAGACATGTGACTATTCTTGAGATGTAAGGTACTCAATTTTTTTTTTTCTATTAATGAACTCATTTTTTGAGGAGAATAAACAATTTACACCTTTTTTTGAATTTTTTTTTTCAAAAATAGAGATATTGAATCTATAGCACTTTGGTGGATGTTTTTGGGACTTTTGTGGGATATCATAGAATACTACTATAATTTGTGCTTATATGCTTGTATTAGCATTTATGATAGAAGAAAACACCACTGAATTTTAATAATAAGGCATTAACCCCTAAATGCTCAAGGCACCACATTATGGTGTTGACAATACTTCAATTTTTTATAAAACCTAATAATTTTGCTATTTTTAGTAGATTTTAATTTTTAACTATTCTTTCTAAAGTCTAGTTTTAGTATTGAAAATTTTATTTTGTAAATGATTAATTATGATTCTTCTATTCAAGATTTTGTGCAAGGGTGTCCATTGCAATCTTGACTTTTTTGGTGTCAAGAGCTCTTGGAAATGAGCCTCTAGACCTTGGAGAAAAATTTACATTAGAAATTCATTTAAAAAAATTGTAAAGGAGATTTTGAAAAGCTGTAAATTGATTAGATTTATGTATGTTAGGTCTTTTAACCCTATATTATTCATGTGACCGTTTTTTAAAATTTGACATGTGAAAAGAGGATTGAAGACTTCAAGTCATTTTCACAAGTTTAACACCCTCTTGATCAAACATCATAATCTTTCAATCCATAAGTGATATTGTTGTGATATCATTTCCTATGTGATCTCTAACATATTTAGTTTGATTTTGTATGGTTATGATTTTAAAAAACTAATACAACTTATCAAAGTTTGGCTTTTTGTGCAACTTAGAACAAATTCCTAGAAGCTCAAAAAGTGTTTTGGGCATTTAGGAGTTAACTACACTAAATATTTTATTTAGGTTGCCTCACACTAATTTCTTGACATTATACATAATAAAAATACTTATTAATACCATAATAAATTTTAATAGTATTTATTTCAATGAACAACTTTTAATGGGCCTTGCAACAATATTGACATTGCAAAGAAACAAACTAGCAAGCATTTAGGTTGTAAACCATGTGAAATCCTACTATCTAGAGAGTTACGTTGCTTCCAAGTGGCCAAGCCATGAGTCATGAGATAACTTTCCAAGATAAGACAATGTGATTGTTAAAGGAACCTAAATGCAATAGTTAGTGTAGTGAACTCATACCAATTGATAAATGTAGTAATTTTTCTAGTTTTTTTCATGCATATTTAAATTAACATCTAAAATTTGCCCTATAAGCTACATTGTTTATCTTTAATGTCACAATCACCAAAAAATTACTATTTGCCCCTCACTCTCATTTTAATTCTCATTGAAAACAATCCATGTGCAAAATCTAATTGCCGTTACTTAATATAGTCACTATTCTAGCACCATTAATTGTACCTAATTCAGAGCTATCTGTTTGAAAACTTTGAAAGATGGGAGCATTGGTAGCAGCCTTTCATTTGGATTTCAACAATGCAGTGAATCAATCAACACCAAATGCTTTCTAGTTTATAAGCTGAATAAAATTTTAAATTCGAATGATTATAACTTCTAACTCTCTTTCTTTTACTAATATACACCTTACTAGGTTTTTATCAAGTTTATATTTATAACTATTACAAAGCTTATACGAAAATCCAAGCAAAGTTTGGGACTCCAAGAGATAAAGACTTTACTCCCGATCGTGGCTTTGGCACTGATAGAAACTGCAATATTTTTTACTTAATTTTTTTTTTTTGCCTCATTACACTCACATCATTTCAAAAACGGATTTGAACTCAAACTTAAAGATTTGTGACAAAAAAAATAGAACCATTCCGCAATGGGGCCTAAGCCTAATTTGGAATTGGCTCAATATAAAATCCATTGAGACATCAATGAGGTCCAAGTTTTGAATAGGCCCTAGTGTAAAGCCCTTAGTCTTGACTGCCGGTCCTTTTTTCAACCCCTAAAGGACTGAGCCATTTTTTTGGGTGAAAATCACTCAAAACTACCAACTTGGGGGTTAGTAAGAAGGTAATTTTTTTTGAAAATTTGGGAAATTTAACTGTAGGATCTTGCCCTAAACTAGATTATGTACTTGTGAAAAAAAAATCAAATCATTCCAGATGGACATGAGTGAGATATTTACACCTAAAGTGGATTTTTTTTTTTTTTTCATGCTACCCCAAAATTTCAAAAGCCTTTGACCATTCTTACATGAAAATAATTGCTCTATGCAACTTTGCGCTTTATTTTTCCCATGTAAGAGATCAAGTTAGCTATGTGTGGGAGAATTTTCAAATCAATTGGAACTACATAACACATGCGAAAAATCAATAAGTAAAAAGAAGTAGAGAATGAGTCAAATCACTAAATTGTTAAGAGTTTAATTATTAAAATGAAAATTGCAAATCCTAATGGTCAAAATGTTGTGATAAACAATCAACTTCCTTTGGTTTAATTTTTTTTCCAAAATAATGAAAATTGAGTAAAATAAAGGACTTCAAAGTTTATTTTAGAGTAGAGAATCCATAACTGCCTGCAAACAAAAACTCCTCATAACTTTGATCTCATTGATTGAAATTGAATGATTCAAAGCTTCTCACCTATAATAGAATCTAAAGAACCAATTTCAAATTTTAATTTTAAAAAAATTAATTTTTAAAGAAGTTTTTGGGCTCCCCAAATTTTCAGAAATTCTTGCACAACTTCTTCAATAATTGTTGGAATGAGGAAAAAATTAGATGCCCGTGTAGATCTTTGAATTCCCCACCTTCAATAAAAGTTTCAAAAAATCACACAAAGTAGCTTATCCAAAGGTACATGCCTGAACTCCCACCTGTCCCTCAAAGGGACAACAGTCCTTTAGGGGTTAATCATGATTAATGGAAAATTGTGTTGAAGTTGGCATAAACTACGTGATGTTTTCATGTTTCTAATGCAGATTTTTGCGTCAGAAGCATGAAAACATCATGTAGTTTATGTTGACTTCAACAAAGTTTTCTACTAGTGTTAGGAAATGGAGCCCAAGCTTTAAAATGGAGTTGATAGACTTGATACACTGTGATAATCCCATTATTTTGGTTTTGTTCCAAATTTGATGCCAAAAAAATGCAACAAAAGCAACCATGTTAGTAACATGATCAATTGTACCAACCCCCACATAAAGGCTTAACCCTTAAATTACCATAGGGCATAGAATATGCGTTGCCGTACAATTGACATTTGCTACCAATATATATTTTTAATTTGGGATCTCAGGTAGCTCACTTGAACCGCTTTGTTCTATTTTCCAACTTCTTTGTTGATCTCAACTATGATAAAGGTATGAATCTATTTCCAATACAAGTAAAATATCTAGTATTCTAGTGGTCAGAGCACCACGCTCAGATGTTTAGGGGTTAAGGCACAATTACAGGCCTAATTCAAACAACCCCATTGATCCATCTTTGTGGGTCTCAAATTGGACCAAAAACATGCCTAGCTACAAGGGTAGGGTTAGATGACATGCCATTTTATTGAACCAAGGTGACAAATCTTAAAGTTTTTTTGCATTAAGATAAAAGTAAAATGTACCCCATAATAAAGGGTTGTTCAATGATATCCTCCTATAGAGTATAAGATAAAAAACCAGGGTCTCAATAAACAAATATGAATTCAAAATTTTCAAATTTCAATCTCCTAGAGGTAAACATTTAAACTCTTACATTTTTTGGCTAGGTGAAAAAGTTGAATTTTTCTCCCTTGACCCCACAAAATGGCAAGTCATCTAACCTCAAGCCCAATTCAAATTTGCAACTAATTTTTTTAAATCTCAATCTTTGTTGGTTGAAATATGAGTTTTGTCCACTGAAGTGTTCACAGTTGGGGTTTGTTTGATACTTCAGCTTGCCATGTCACCAACCAATATACTCACGTCAACAGACACAATAGTGAAGTTTTGGGCTTGCTACGAGGGTGGCTCCAAACTTGCTTAGTAGAGGAACACTCTTACTTTGTAGCAACTTTTGTCTCCAACACCCTTGGATGACGTGAAAATGCTTTGCAAGATGAAAGACAAGACTTGGTGCCACTTTTTGTGTTTAGTCCGGTCACTAGTTTGAACCGTGCCTCAAACCTTGTTTAGAGTAGCAACAAGCCAAAAATTTCTCAAACGTGATTGGTTGAAATATGGCTTTTGTTGTTGCAAGGTAGTCAGACTGAGGGTTTGTTTAGTACTTCAACATCCATGTTCACCAACCAATATAGCCACGTCAATGGCCAAGATAGTGAAGTTTTGAGGCTTGCTCCAAGGGTAGTACCAAACTTGTCAAATAGAAGCATACTCTTGGATGACACAAAATGATATGGAAAAGTTTCTGAGGTTGAAAGACTAGACAAAGTGTCAATTTTTGTGTCTTGGCCGGTCACTAGTCTGAATTGGGCCTCAGCCTTGCTATAGAGTGGCCCACAAGGTAGGAGGCTCAAAAAGCGACCCTTGTCAGTTAATGAGTTCCATAGGTGACCCAAGAATGAATATGAGATGGTTTTTGAATGGACCCTCCTTAGTATTAAAAGAAAAATTGTCTTTTATTGCAAGAACCAATCACAAGTTTTAAATTCACCTAATCTCTTTATACATTATAGGGGAACAGTTTATGAGAAATCTAGAATCCTAAATAGGTATCGATTACAAAAAACTTTGAAAATTCATCAACAATTTAATAATACCTCAAAAAATATGAAAAAAATTGGGTTACATTTAGCATCCATTTCTCTTTGTCTGAAAATTACTCAAAAATCTTCCGATCTGGGGAAGACCATGAAAAAGCAGATCAGCCCTAAAAGGGCCGCTTTTCGAGCCTCCTACCTTAGTGTAACCGCCCTCAAAGAGTGAAGGACACTCTAATTCTAAGATCGACACTAAATAGAATAAACACCACAACAGAGCGTCCACGCACACCATCGCGTGGTTTTCTCTGTTTCACTTGTTTCTCTGATTGTGCACCTCCGTTGCTACAAAACCGACAGCTCCTCTTCCGCAACCAGCTTCCCATTCCCAGATCCCACCTCTCTCACAACCACCACCTCCGGCGCCATAACTCCACGCACATTTCGTCTCTCTCATACGCAACTCATCAAACAAACAAACACTTCGCAAATCTGAACAAAACCGAGCAAAATCTGAACAAGACCTGATGTCAATCGAGGAAGAATCCAACTCGTTTTTCAGGTAACTATTGTTGTCTCGTTACTCTTCCTTCTTCTAGGTTTTCAGTCAACTTACGTGACGATAGTCTGATTTCTTTACTCCGGAAGAAGAATACGGAAGCCTTTAGAACCTTTTTTTTCTTAAAGTAATTTAGTTGTCGGTGGAGGTTTAGTTGTATATTTTCTGTCTGATGTTGCGAGGGAGCTTGTGATGCTGTTAGTGAAGAAATGTAGCAACATTTGTGTTCCTCGTCCTCTATTGCTGGACTCTCGTCGATTGATTCTTAGGGTTGCGCGTTAGGGTTTTAAAATTGACGCTGTTCAGTGTGCTTGAATTTTGAGTATGCCGCAAGCAAATGGCCCGCCTTCTTGTAGTGAATTTGATCTGCGAGATCTGACGTACTGCGTGTTTTAATTGCATAACTAGAGTGACTATTAGTAAATTGTGAGCGCACGGGCTTGATTAGCCTTCATTTTTTGAGTGGTTATAGTGCATTTTGAAGTATTTGAGTGGCTTCAGTAAGGTATCAATTGCACGATTCATTTTTATAAAGGAATTGAGTCCTGAATGTTGAACTTGCGTGGCGGTGGTCTGATTTCTTTAGTCCTGCTTGAACGGAAGAAGAATACGGAAGTGTTTAGAACCTTTTTTTTCTTCAAGTAATTTAGTTGTCGGTGGAGGTTTAGTTGTATAATTTCCATCTGATGCTGCGAGGGAGCTTGTGATGCTGTGTAGTGAAGAAATGTAGCAACATTTGTGTTCCTCGTCCTCTGTTCTTTCTGCCTGACTCTCGTCGATTGATTCTTAGGGTTGCGTTAGGGTTCTAAAATCGAGGGTGCTGGTCAGTGTGCTTGAATTTTGAGTTTGTCGCAACATTTTGTATTAGCAAGTAGCCCGCCTTTCTGTAGTGAATTTGACCTGCCTGCGTGTTTTAATTGCATATTCAGAGTGGCTAATAATAAATTTGAGTGCACGGGCTTAATTAGCCTTCATTCTTTGAGCATTTTGAAGTATTTCAGTGGCTTCAGTAAAGTATCAATTGCACCGTTCTATTTTTTTATAAAGGAACTGAGTCCTGAATGTTCGTATAACGCGTCTCTATATAGTCATCCTCTTTCTGTTATGTTTTATTAGGGTTTCCAAGTTCTGTTTTAGCAATCGTGGTTCAAGCGTAGCATGATAGCAATAAAAAGCCAAGGTTTCAGGATGACATTCGCTGTTTTTCTCTACTTTTCAACAACGGTAGCTGCAAAAAGTGGTGGCCTAAAATTGCTTTACCCCTTCAAACTTTAACCATTTGTTCAAGCAAGGCAGCTAATAAGTCATCTTTTTTTGTTTGTTTGTCAACTAGAACAGCTCGTATAAGCCTGGATTAAACCTTGTGTATTAATGCAGTAATAGGTACCTTGAGATATGGTACAAGTAAATTGGAGATGCTCTCCTTTCTTTATTTGCAAAGTAAACTTATCTCTCAGTTTCAGTTCCCTGGGTTTAGAACAAGAGAAAAACTTTGAACTCCAGAATGTTGTGTGGTGCACTATTGCGTTAACTGATATCCAGGCCTAATTTTTCATGGTTTGGAGATTTGATAATCTTGGATTGCGCATTGCAGGTCTTCGTGATCATATACACTTAGACTCGGAGGAACTGGAGCAGAGGAAACTTTGTGCGTTGTTGCAATGCAGTGAAGAATCATGGACTTTGAATATATGGACGTTATAGATCGCATGTGAATTGGTGGCGGATCTGCAACAGGAAGGCGGTGTCATTTCGGAAAGTTTATTTTTTATTTTTTATTGAGGTATGGAGGACGTTTCTCTTTACCGTAATTGCAAATGGCTAATGAAAGAGGCTAATTCAGAAAATAAGAGTAATTGAACTCTCAGCTTTCTGACGTAGTTTTTTTTCTTACATGTTTACAGGGAGTTCGTGATGTCACGTCCTATGGCTCTGGGTCTGATCCTACTGGTGCTGATATTAACCAGTCAATCAGACTGGAAGCAGGACATGAAGCCAGAATTGGAAGACATCTCTTCCCCCGTCTCCAAACGCGAGGTGGCCTTGACTAACCTTGAAGTAGTGAGAAGAGAGGTAAGATTGAACTTTTTTGGATTTCCAAAAAATTTAGTTGCTTAGAAAGATAAAACAAGAGTTGAATCGGAAATGTATGATTTTCATTCATGTAATCCTCAGTACCATTCTTAATGTATTCCTCATTAATTGAAAAAGCATTTTTTTCAATCATAGAAACTGAATTTCAAAATTATACAGAGCAGAAGAACGCTGAAGTATTGAATCATTGCTTTTTCTGTATTTTTTTGAGAACAATGTGAGGTGATTTAAATTTTTTGGTGACTTAGAAAGTCCTATCGCAAATATTTAATTTTTATTTGTGTTTTTGTATGAATCTCAGTACTATCCTGAGTACAATAGAAACATCATATTTGGCAATCTGAGAATGCCACTGTTTTATTTAATTGTGTTTCACAGTTATAGAAAACATAAGAAAATATTATTCGTTAGACTAATGGACCTTAACACGCTACTATTGCTTTTCAACACAAATCTCGTTTCAGTTTCATTGTTATGTCCTACGTCTATTGAAATATTGCTTGTTCTGTTTTATTTATTAACAGTGTGAGTTAGAAAGGCTTCACGGTGTCTTATTTTTTTGGTTCTGGTTTTGGTATTGCAGATCATCCTGATGCAGGAGAAGGAAATACACGAACTGAAATTGAGGGTGAAGCGTTTGGAAGAAGAGTTAAAGAAATGTCCGGTTGAGGTTCCAGAGAACTCTACAAACGAGGTGCCTGCGTTGGAGCAAGAATCAGATCCAGAGCTGGTTAATGTCATTGCGGATCTAGCGGAGCCTGTTTCAGCTAAAACTGCAAGATTACGAGGAAATGTCAGGATTTCCAGAGGCACTAATCTTTCTGAACGTCCCTCCGAGTTGTCTGAAATGGCTGACGCCTTCGAGATGGTCGACGACGAGGTGGAGAAGACTGGGAATTGGTGAGGGAGAAGGTACTAAGTAACACCGCCGTTTCTCTATATTGCTTCATTTATGTAGACATGGGTGGCATGTGCTTGTAATTGTGTCCTTCAATCTAGGTATGGATGACATGTTGAGTGTAATATATCCCTTCATGTGTAATTGATGTGTGGACTACAATGTCAATATTGTTTTGAGAATTATTGGACCATTGGAGGATTTGGGAGGTTTTGCACTAAAGACAACAAGCAAATCCTTCACTATTGAAGGGGACTTAGTGAAGTCCAAAGCTTAGATTGAGGTGTTCTAGATTTTATTTTATAGACACTGACGTTTAGGTGAAGGGATAAGATACTCTTTGGGATACTTAACCCTTAAGAGTGCAGGTGTCCATTAAGTGGACAATGAATGATGTTAACCACTTAGTAGTAGTTGTATGAAACGGACAAAGTATGTCCAAGTGTGCTTAGAAGGCTATTTCTGTTTATTCTTTTTTAACTATGTGATTTATTTGATCAATGAGTGCTTCATGCAAAGCTTGGAATTAGTTCAAGTAAAGATGGAAGAAGAAGAAGAAAACTTGCAGAATGTTGATTGAATCTTTGGAATCTTCTGGGGCCATAATTTGTTTTTCCTTCGAAGGTCCCAGATTAAAATCTTCTTCCTCCCAAGTACGCTTACGGGTTAGAAGATACACTTTAAGGAACAATTCATGCATTGAGAGTGGTATTCAGATGGTTTGGGCTTTGCTTTGTGGAGCGCTTCGATTTGAATAAGGGCCTCTGTATTATTGTTGTCTTGAACTATGGTTACCGATAACTCCTTTTTGTGACGTAATTTTTTTAAACAATATTATTTCAGAGCTTGTTGGTTAAGACTTTTGGAGTGTGAAAGTGTGTTTCTTTTCTTATACAAATTTTGTGTGAGTATGTGCTTGGTTACGTTTCAAAGAGCACTTGTGTGCATATACAGTGTTATTATGCTTTCAATAATGGGTTTTAAATATGTTTGAATATTTCATTTTCAAACTTAGAAGAGTTCCTATAGTGCATTGGAAGTAGAAATGGTGATTTATTCTATCCTTTTTAATTGGTGGATTCTTAGATTGAGATGGCTGTTAAATTTCAGTAACTTTATGGTGAGTCAGATAATCCATTTTTTGCAAATAAACAAAGTGAAACGTACTAGGACCACTTTATAATATAAAGTGTATACTAGTACCTGACTGTTGGCCCAATTGAACCTTTAAAGGACTTGATCCATCTTGAAATGGTCAAACTTTATGTCTATGCTAAATCTTTTAAAGTGTGTTCAAATAACTATTTTATATTTTTATTGCTTGAAACTATGAATGATATATCATTGCAAGAAATTTCAATTTGTTTCATGAAAAATTGTAATTGTTATTCTTTTTCAAAAAATGAACATAAATAAGTTAAATTAGCAAAAAAAATCAAATTATTTGATTTTCTTTCAAGGGTACAAATAGCATTAAAGATTATTGTAAGAAAAATTCAATTGGTTTTTTTACTTTTTACACCCAAAACAGCTAGAACAAAGAATTTAAAGTCAAATTTGACCATTGTCAAATTTGACCATCAAACCAAGTTTATCCTTATATTTAATCAAAGTATAAAATTTTGATAATTTTTGTTGGAAGACACATTCATTTTCTATTTATGTTAAATTTTTTGATAAATTTGATGGAAAATTTGAATTAATGTGATTTTTTAAGCCAAATGTGGAAATCAAATCATATCAATTAGAATATATATTAAAAAAATCTGTACTTTCTACCATAAATGAATGGTAGAATGAGAAACATAGTTTTGTAATTGAAATTTATAATGCATTTAAGAATAGAAAATATGAATAAAAAACGGGCCATATTGTGTTATTTGGATTCCAACACTTGGAGCTTTCAATGGCAATAACCTCTTCAAATTTTGACATTTTTCAAAAGAAATACATGAAATAAAAAGAAAACTTGTAAGTTTCATTTTCTTAATTTGAATAATGTACCAAAAATTGATATTTTGAAAGTTACAATTAGAGTTGACCAAGGCACATCCACTTTTTGGATGCACGCACCTTTAGGGGTTAAGAAACACCCAAATGAATTAGGGCTTGTTTAAATTCTTGAAATGGGTCATGAATTGGGCTTAAAGGTTTTTTATTGAGGGTTTTCTCGATTGGTATTGTTAATTTTGTGACCACTTATGTGGGAAACTCTTGGTGTCAAAAATTGGGTTGAAGTTAAAAATATTGAGTCATCACATTGCATTGACCCAATTGAAACACAGAGGTCCAATTTGTCAATTTGAAACTGGACAATCAATTGAACTTGATCAAAACTTTGACTCATTTGATGATTCTAGATTGTGAATTGAGCCAATTAGGAACCAAACTTGAACTTTACTTTCTAGTTAAAGTGCGTGCTTACAAAGTATGTGCAAGGTTTTGGTTACTTGACTTACAAAATTGAGATAATATTTAAATACTATAATTCACATTATATTGAATTTACCTAAATCATTGTAAGCTGTCATATGACTATGCTTTGCAAGTTCACATTTTTCTTGAATTAGTGCTAGTTAAGGATATTAGTATAAAGCATAGTAACTAAAATAACTTGTGTAGTGATAGCAACAAAGAATGTAACCTTTTAATGTAATTTAAAAAATCAAACTCCATAACCCTTGGATAAAAAGATTACTAATTAATCTCTTGAAGTTGTTCTTTACTATAAGTGTACAGTACCTAACATCAAGCACTGAATCAAGGCCTTTTGGAATTAAAAATGCAGGTCTTTCAACAATCCCTATGTTTTTCTGTAAAATCAATACACTATTCATTTATATATGTCATCCTAAAGAGGTAATTTATACTATATCCCACATCTCAACTTTACAAATCTCACCTCAACTCAACATCCCAAATTCATTTGATTATAAAGGACGACACGTTTGAATATTGCTTATTGATGAAAATAGGGCCTACCTTCAATGAATATGTCAAGTTATAAGGGGTTGTTTATACCACGTCACACTTCTCAACTCAACAAGTCCTACTATAAACAACAAAAGATACACTAAAGTAAACCTTGGATATTTTATGCAATTCTTCTGTTGTGGGACTTGGGCTCTGAGCTAAGGTGTTTGCTTGACCCAGCTCTTGAGCTAAGTCCCACCTTCCTAGCACCAAAATTTCCAAAAAGTATTGCCATGTAAGCATTTTAAAACAAAGTAAGATTTGGGATTTGAAACTTGGGGATGTAGACTTACAGTGTGTGAATTGCCAAGTCTCACTTTTTAGCATTAAACTAATTGAATTTTGAAATTTCAATGGGACTTGGAATGTTGAACATGGAACATAGACATAGTTGTTACATTGGACCAAATATCTGTCCTCCAATCCATCTTTATAATTCACCCAATTGAGTTCTTGCCCATCCAATGTAGTAAACTCATAATTGATTTTAGAAATCATTAAAAAATGGAAATATGAGCCTACTTTGTACACACTAGTTTCCTAGTTACACATATGCTTGCCAATATGGAATTAGGGTGTGGACTCATGTGCAAGGGTGCAAATGCATGGTTGTGGCAACGTCGCTATAGCCGGGGTAGTGGTTTTGAGTTTGGATAAAGACACTAAGACAAGCGCAAATGTTATTGCCCAAATTTTAACCTCTAAAGGACCAAGCCCATTCTTTCTCAGAAAGCACTCAGAATTGTCATTTCTAGTCATTCAATCATAAAAATAAGTTTTTCTATTCTCCACAAATCTACTTGTAGGATCTTGTTTCAAGGCAAGAAGACATGCTAAAAGTTTTTTGAGGTTCGACCATATCAATTGAGAGATATGGTCTTTAGAAATTTAAAAAAAATTAACCTCTACTCAAATTCTTAAAATTACTTTGATTGCATGTTGTGGATATTTTTGTATTACGGGTGTTACAAAGATTTGTTTGGCATACTCTAAACCATGTTAGGCATATCTCCACAAGTTTTCATGACCAATAAAGACACAAAACACACCCTACATGGGCTTACATTGCAAACAAGTGATTGAAGTTCTCATTACATTGAGGTATTTTGCAAACCAAATTTTCAAAAGATATTTATAAAAAATAAATCTAAGTAGAGGATTGGAAGATTTTGGCTTTAATGACAAACATAAAGGAAAAAAAAAGAAAAAAAAGAAATCTCAAATAGCTATTGTAGTTCAAAAGATTATTGTATTCATCTAATACAAAAATGTATTTATCTAGCACACTAGAGCTTTGGACACACTACACTAAATAGTGCATTTAGGTTGCTCCACACTGATTTCTCAACATTTTAACTATATAAATACTTATTAATACTACAATTTTTTTCATCAATAATTATTGTGATAATTTTTTTGGAAGGACTTGGCAACAACAAAGATGTTGCCAAAAAACAAACTAACATCATTTAACCCGTAAAGGACTGTTGTCCCTTTAGGAGACAAGTTGGACTTTGGGCATGTACCTATGGCTAAACTACTTTGTGTGATTCCTTGGAACTTTTATTGAAGGTGGGGAACTCAAAGATCTAAGTGGGCATCTATTTTTTCTTCATTTTGACATTTGACGAAGAAGTTATGCATGAATTTATGAAAATTTGGGGAGGACTGCCCATTCGAGCAGCCCATAAACTTCTTTAAAAATTACTTTTTTTTAAATCAGAGATTTGAAATGGTTCTTTAGATTTTTTAATTCATGAGAAGCTTTGAATCATTCTATTTCAATCAATGACATGAAAGTTATGAGGAGTTTTTGTTTGCAGGCAATTATGGAATCTCTACTCCAAAATAAACTTTGAAGTCCTTTATTTTCCACAAATTTCAATATTTTGGAAAAAAAAAACCAAAGGAAGTAGATTGTTTATCAAAACATTATCACCATTGGGATTAGCATTTTTCATTTCCGTAATTAAATTCTTAACAATTTAGTGTTTTGACTCATTCTCTACTTCTTTTTATTTACTATTTTTTCTCATGTCTTGTACAGTTTCAATTGATTTGAAAATGCTCTCACACATACCTAACTTGATCTCCTACTTGGAAATAATAAAGCGCAACTTTGGGTAGAGCAGTTTTTTTGTTATAAGAGTTGTCAAAGGCCTCTGAAATTTTTGGGTAGCATGGAAAAAAAACTTTTTTTTCAATTTAGATGTAAATATCTCACTCCTCTCCATTTGGAATGAGCTGAATTTTTTTCCACAAGTACTTCTTCCAATTTGGGGCAAGGTCCTACGGTTGGATTTCCCAAAACCAAAACTTAAAATCCCTTTATTCTAAACCTCCTAAAAGTGGCAATTTTTAGTGATTTTGGCAGAACAAAGGGCTTGGTCCTTTTGGGGTTAAGCCATAAACTATGTGAAATTCTAGTATTTAAAGAGTTGCATGCACCTCCAAGTTGCCAAACAATGAGCCATGAGATAGCTTGCCACATGAAGGCAACCTAAATGCACTATTTAGTGTAGTGAAGTGGCATGCCCTCATTGGTGCCCTTGGAAGAAGTTAAAAAAAATTGGCATGTTTGGTTTGCCCCTCTAACTAATTTTTCCCTATAATCCCCTAACTTTTCAAACCATATATCAGTAATTTTAATAAGAGTTATACCCTTGCAGAGCCCTTGCAGAACTCTATTTAAAAATAGAAATAATAAAATTGATAAAAACTACCAAAAGTACTATAGGTTGATAGTAGATTTGGCATAAAATAATTCTCCAAAATTTTGCCTAATTATTCTATAAATTATTCTCTAAAAATGCTCAATGTCAACAAATCAAAAACTGAAATGCCAAATATTATAAAAGTCATTAAGCTTAGCTAACAATGGAAGGTCAAGATTGATTCCAAGAGGGCTCAATCTATTGCAAATTTCTTACCAAGGGCTAATTTTAGAAAGTGGAAAATGCTTAGAAAAAGACTTAATTCTACTAATTTTTTTGATTGAATGCCAAATAATAACAACTTTTTTTGAAAGTGCCTAATCTTGTTTAATTATAAAATCTGATGCCAAATTGATTTTTCTTGCAAAAATAATCAATTCAACAAAGAGCAGCCGAATCTGCTCCCCACTTACAATATAAGCTTGCCTAAAATCAAATTTGTTCCAAGACATTGGTCCTTGAGGCATTAAGTTTGGCCTCTACCATGATTGCTTTCACCTTAACCCTTGAGAGCCCCACAAGCCCAAATGTGGCCTCTCTGGATTGAAATTTTCTGAAAATAAAGGTTCTCTTTGTTGTGTACTCTTAGTTTAAACTTACTCGCAAGGAGGAGGGGGGGTTAGGGGTGATGCCCAGGAGTGGGCCATGGGATTTGGCTTTGTACTCGGGTGATGAGACAGTCAGGGAGTAAGAAGGGCCTAGTTTTGCAATTTTATTGAAATGGTGCGTGGCTAGGGTTCCTTGACTATCGGCCACCCTTTCCTCAAGCTCTCTAAGCCTCCCACCTTCAATGATTAGAAAAGAGTGGTATGTGCTTCTCTGCAGTGTCTGCAAATTTACAAGGACATTGGTATGTATTGTAGGGTGATTGTAAGAAATATTTGTACTAATTTCTGTTTCCTTCATCTCATGCAAGTGGTGTTTGGCTCTTATCTTTTGCATACCATGTTATTTTGACCTGTGATTTTAGAGTAATATTCACTTCAAAGTTATAGACGTCCAATGATTTTTTTGTTTAAAAAAATTTAATTTATTATTTTAAACAACCCCCAAATAGGTGTCAATCTTGGCAATTTGGGGGGTTGTTAGTACTATTTTGGGTCCAAAAAAGCAAATCTCATGCCACAAATCAAGGAAGTTGTTCATCATAGGGCATTACATGGATTTGTAGAAGGGTTCTAGGAAATTGTGAATTCTTTACCTTCCACATGCTCTCAAAGTGGTATCCATTCTCCCTACATTGGTGAAATAAAAAAAAAATCCTTCAAAAACCACTTGCATCAAGTGAAGCTACTCAAAGAGATAAAAAAAATGGCCATTTTCTATTTTTTGAGTTTTTTTACTATTTTCTAAAAAGCAAAAAGGGAATTATCTTTTTGTTGGTAATTTCTATCCCTCTATTTTTGTGCAATACTTTTAGAATAATTTTTTTCTAGGTTTGAATTTTCACAAGTATACTATTTTAAGTGCTTTACAAATTATCCATAATTTATTTTATTTAAAAAATACATATTCAAAAACTCATAATACTACCTAGTACTACCAGTTTTAAAGATATTTGAGACAAAATCGGGAAGTGTTTCTGGCAACTACCCTATACTAAACCTAAACCACAGCAAAATTTCAGCTAGTCAAACTACAACTTTCACCAAAATTTGCTAACCCAAAGTAAAGTTGAACCTCTAATTTCACTAAACCCACAAAAGTCAATCAAAGTTTGACCACTATAATATCCTAAACCGTGTGGTGGAAATCATCCAAATTTTGCCAGCTCATGCAAGTCATAGTCCCTTCTCATTTTTAGGTGTGTGTTAAACCGGATGTTCTTTTTCACCTCCAGGTGTATGTTAACGTTCACAATGGTATCCATTTGCCCTCATTTTGCAAAATTGACCCGGGCGCCAATATAAGAAGTTGTGTATTAATTGACAAGTCCGAATTTACTAAATGTGTCCAAAATGACAAAATAATTGTCAAATTGGATAATTTTTGTAAATTTAGTCATGTTGATTTGGACATTTTTTGTTATTTTGGATAATTTTCTTTGTAATGCGCTCAAGGGTTAAGTTTGCTCTCAAATGCCCTTGCCTTAATTCTAGCATGGACATGTATTTTGCCACATCAAAAGTCATGGTATACTATGAAGGTAAAACACAATATTTTTTTCTTACTTTTCAAGGTGGGAAACCCAAAAAGGTAACATTGAACAAGATTGTCAATTTATACTGTTCAAACTACCCCGGCTTGTTTTGTCCAATGGCCAAAACTTGCCAAAAGTAACAACCTTAGACATAATGTGAACAATCTCCAAAAATGGCCATATATTTTTTTATTTGAGTATTCATCCATTCACCTTGCATCTAAAGATTATAGGATAAATCACAAATCCTTATTCATCAAGCCAAAACATTATGTTTAATGCCACAATTAAAAAAATTCTAAAGGGGAAATTACAAATAGGGGCATGAAAACATATTATATTACAGATAGGGACGCAGTTTCAAAATAATTACAAATAGGGGCACAATTTTAAAAAAATGGATTTTTTGTAATATTATTTTTGGTTTAGACATTGGTTGATTTAGACACATCACACTAAATGTTAGCTAATTTCCAAAAACTTAAAGGACTCTCCAAAATCAAGGACTAAATAAAGAAATTTTAGTAAAAGGGATGGTAGTTTTTGAAGGATTTAAGTTTTCTGAAAATTAGCTAACATTTAATGTGATGTATCTTAATCAACCAAAGTCTGAACCAAAACAATTTACAAAAAATTACAATCTTTTTTGATATTGTGCCCCTATTTGTAATTATATTGAAACTGCGCCCCTATCTTTGGTATTTTAAGTTTTCATGCCCCTATTTGTAATTTCCCCAATTCTCAACTATGAAGGCAAATTTGAACTTGACCATGACATTGAATGAGATTTTGATGTCATACACATCCTCTAAAATTGGAATCTCCAAATATAGAGTAACCCACATAATGACAGGATCTCCACATACAATTTATTGCACCTACAGATTACCAAAATAATTACTTCCAACTTCTTGTCACCTTGTGTTATTCTTTTTATTTTTGAACTTTGTCCAAATTTAGAGAAATAAGTCATTTACATTTTTCATCCTGAGGTTGTAATAAGCACCTATGCAATATCTACACCTACTAGGCTACTACTACTAACAAAAACTGGAGGTTTCCTTCACAAGGA